>VWYI01008192.1:0-21501 GCA_013399455.1 Anthoscopus minutus | reverse complement strand
CTACCAGTATACAGAACAGGAGCAACTGACGGTATGGATTCATCACTCTGGTTTGGATGCCTAGGGTTCCCCCTTTCGGCCCAACCCCCACGGGACCCAGCAGAGGAATCACTGCACCCATGGGAACCAGGAGAGGAACCACGCCCTCCCCCACCCCCGTGGGGACAGGGAAGGGACCGAGCCCCACTCCCAGCCCCATGGGAACCGTCAGAGGACCCACCCCCTCCTCTGGGCGCACCCCCGTGGGAACCCAGATTGCAACATCCAGGGGCGGGGTTGCAGGATTATGTCATGCAGGGCGGGCACACGGCGGGAGGTGGGGAATGTCCGAGGGAAGGAAGTGGTCCATGAACTGGAAGGGGTTGGGGACATGTGGGAAAAAGGGATTGTGGGAAGGAGAACGGCAACCCGGAGGACTCTCCACGTGGCCATCGCCATTTTGGCCTGTGACCACGTGGGTGGGGCTACATTGTAACTCTAACATGCAGCCGCTGCCAGTGTGGGGAAAAGGGGGGTCAGAACACGAGGTTTGGGAAGCAGTGACTGGGGTAAAGGGGTACAGNGAAGCAGTGACTGGGTTAAAGGGGTACAGGGACGGTGCTCTGTCAGTCTGTGCACAGTTGCCAGGGTCAGGGTGCTGAGAGGGAAGCATGAAGCCAGAGTTATGGTGGCAGTGCCAGGAACCCTGTGATTGCCGGGCTGCCTCATGCGTCCCCTCCAGTTCAGGGGCAGAGGGTTTGGGAGGAGGGGATAGGGAAGCCGCAGAAAAAGGGCTTTGTGGAGGCTGTCCTTCCATTTCCCTCTTTAGCAGTGCTTTCCAAATTATAAGGAACACTGGGAGAAACTTTGCTGCTGTTTTTTCTCCCTGTTCTACTTTAGCTGTTAATGACTCCCCAGTTTTGTCCCAGGCAGAGAGAGAATGTACATTCTGCTGGGTAAGCTGAGGGGAATGCAAGGATAACCAGTGAACAGACCTTTTCAAAAGACTTTTGGAAATTCTAACGTCTCCACTACTTAGGAAATCTCTAAAATATAAAAGCTCCTCTGTGCAGCAGAAAGTTTGGCACCCATCCTTGATGTTAAATTTTGTTCTGCACACTTTATCTACCTTCCTTACAAACACTTTAAGTTCACAGCCAGTCTAGGGAAAAGCTAGCAGTTTCTCCTCCCTCACCCTGAGGTGAGAGTACACTGCCTGTGTGGAAAAACCACGTGGCTTTTGAATGGCTGCTAGCACCCGCCAGGCTGTGCCTTGCCATGTGGCGGAGTGGCTCCACAGCTCGGCGCTGCCCATGCCAGTAAACCCATGGCTTGCATGGGTAAACGCAGCAGCCACAGCGTTCCCCCCCCTCCACTACCGAGACCCCATGGTAAAGCCGCTGAGCCTGGAGCCGGCTCTGCCACCGCTCCCTGCCGCTTTCTGCACTCTGCCGCTGCCACACAACTCCTGGAGCTGTGCCGCAGTTCTGCCACCTCCTCTTATACAGGGTTCACCCTTTCCCTTCTCCAGAGAGGACCTCCCAGAGTGGTCTCTCTGGGATCTGAGTGCTACCTGCTGGATTTACTCACCCCTCCTGGGAACCTGGATTGGCTGGAAGATGACAGAAATCCTCTGTCTATAAGTCGACTAGTCCTGGGCTGGACGAGCTGATGACTTTGCCTTTTAATTCTCGCCGTGCAAAAAATGGCAAAAAATTCCAAGGAAGCTGACGGTTCAAAGCTTATAAAATCCACGAGGGGATAACCAGCTGTACCGTGGGTCTAGACCTTGTGGGAAGCCCCACATTGTCAGGTGATGGGGTGTGTTCCCTTTTGGGGGGAGCCCGGGGTCTGATTCCAGTTTGCTGAGGACCCCAGGTTAAACAACCCCAACAAGGACAGAGGTAAAAGACAAGAAGCACTCTCTCCCTTGGGACCAACAGTCCCACAGTTTATTGCAGAACAACTCACATGGTGTCCCAGAGCAGAGGATGAGAGAGAAAGAGCAAGAGTTCCCAGGCCGTCTGGGATAAGCCCAGGGAGGGGTGCGGGGGGGGAGGTCACGGCCAGTGACACACCTGAAGGGAGGACTGAAGGGAGGGGACATCTCAGGTAACCCACCACCAGGGTCTCGGGGGGAGCGAGAATATGTGGACAGTGCAATCCAACAGGAGATGAAGATGATTGCAGAAATCAGTGAAGAGAGCCTTTCCTTTGAATAGCTCATCCTTAAAAAATGACACCCCATAAGTTGACATGGCCCATTCACTCAGTTGTGAAAATGGGAGGAATTTCACGATAGCAGAAGTTTTTCTACACCGGGCAGCTGCTGTTTGTGAAGATGCAAAGCCATGAGAAGACTGTTCTTGTGGAGATTTCTCCATGGTGTTGTGAGAGAAAACTCCTTGCCCTATGAGAACTGAGGAAAGACTTGTAGAAGTGATAACTGATTTAAAAATCCCAGGTTTTGTTTTATGTTGTCAGGTGGGAAAGGAAAGAAGGTGGGTGGAGGGGGAAGGTGTTCTGGAAGTTTCATTCTGATTTTTCCTTTTTTTTCTATTCTTTTAGTTTTGTTAATATAGCTTTCTTCATGGCCTTAAAGTTTGAGCCTGTTCTTCCCTTCTCCTAAAATCATATCTCACAGCAGGAAATGAGTAAATGCGCTGGTGAGTTTAGCTAGCTTTAAACCCACCACATTTTTTGGTGCATTGGCTGGGAAATTCAAATTGGCAATTCTAAACCACTACATGAATGTAAATGAGTAGGTCAAATTCTGAAGCATTTAATTCTGAGTTCTTCAACACAAGCACACTTCTGTGTTTTAGAAGCCAAAACTGAATTTTGCTCCAGAGATATATCAAGTTTGGCTGTGAAGAAATTTGTTGATTTAAAAGATTTCTAATGGCCACTTAAACAACCTTCTTTTTCTTGGATACTCTCACTCTGTGTAGTCCTAATTCAGTAGCCTCTCTGTCACAGTAATATTTGTTCACGTTAACCACAGCAAGTTTGTCTGTCCTGTTTGCTAGTGTTATTTGCTATATTCTGCCCCAGACACGTACAAGTGAGATCCTACTCAAGTTATTTTCAGACAGGGGAAGACTGTGTCCTGATGAGCATTTACTCACATATGTACTTTTAGTAAAACTATTGGGATTATTCAAGGAGGTTTGCAACAGCTTGTGTGAGAGACCTTCACATTCTGAATGTGAGTACAAGGTGTGCAATTATCCTGTTTTGATGAGATGGAGTTTCAGCTTCTGCTAGAAGTCAGCTGGGGTTTTGCTGATGGTCTCTGAGTGCTGACACATGCTCAGCTGACTGATGCTGACATCCATGTACACACAGACATGCACGCAGCTTGGCCTGTGGAGTCATTAAAATTTGGCCTGTAGAAAGAACAGTGGCAAGGATTAATGGTCCCAGATAGTCTGCCTGCTCCAGACAACTCACATAGTAGTGATGATATATGCTCAGGTCTAGAAGCCCAGTTCTTTTGCTCTAACAGACTATTTAGATTCACTTATTTATCATGTTTATTTCATAATATCAAATACAGTCAGGTTGGTTAAGATCCTTAGGGCCTGTGTTGTCCCCCCTTTCCTCTCCACACCTTCTGTTTTAATAAAATAAGCACAGGAAACAATTCAAAAGTTTTGAAAGTGGAGAAATGGCCACAATAAAAAAGAGAAGACAGAAAAGAAACATTACATTATCTGTATGAAAATGGAGACAAAAGCATAAATGCTAATAAACAGAAGTAGAACACTGACAAGTTGAAAGGTGGGTAATGAGGCACCTTTATTAAAGTTCTCTGTTATTTGCTTTAAGATCTTGCTTTATTTGTTGTTCAGTCATCAATGATGACACCAGGTTTTTTTTCTGCTATCCAGTCATTTAGACTGTGAATGTTTTCCTCAGGTATTTGGAGCTTTCTCACCTCAGTTCAGTTTATTGATGCTGCACCAATGATTTCTAAATGAAGAGATGATTCTCATTCTACTCTTATTGGTATTGACTGTGTCACTTCAGAATCTCTTTCATGTGGTGCACACATAATCCCTGAAATCATTATCTAATTATTTTCTGTGAACTACATTATTTCAGTTTCCATTGAGCTGCATTTGCTAAAAGTATTCCTGAGTCAAATCCAAGAGTTGCAGACAAGTAGAGCTGGCCTGCCTGGGACAGGGGGGGAACAAGCAGTAACCTTTGTAAACATGCTCTGTATCCTCCCTGGACCTACCTATGCCGTCAGTACTGTGCTTTGTAAGAAACCTTTCAGCTCCTGCAAGGTTAGAACAGAGTACAAATAAAGATTTCACCTTGCAGCCTTCTTTTCCTAAGCAGAGTCTGTGTTAAACCCAGCTCTGCATTTGAATCGCCTGGTGCAGGTCTTGAATGAGAGACTGATATTGATGGGTGTGGCAGGTTCAGTTGAAGCCGGGCAGAAACACCAATTTCGTGTAGTGGTTTAAAAATTGCAATTTGAAATTTCCCAGCCAACGCACCAAAGAATGTTGTGGGTTTAGAGCTAGCTAAAACTCACTAGCACACTTATTTTCTGTTGTGAGATATGATTTTAGAAGAAAGGAAAACACAGGCTCAAACTTAGACTATAAGGAAAGTTTATTAACAAAACTAAAAAAAACCAAAATGGAAAGGGAAAAAATTAAAATGAAACTTTTAGAACACTTTTCCTCTTGCCCACCTCTCTCTTCCCTACTTGACAACATAGAACAAGATCTGGGATTTTNACAATCATCTTCATCTCTAAGAAACACAAGTCTTTTTTTTTCTCTGCTCCCTGAAACACAGAGTCTTCTTTACTCTTCTCAGAGCACCACTGCTTCTTCAAAAATCTGCTGCTTCTGGTCATCTGTTACCTCTGGTCAGGTTCACACTGAACACGTCACCATCTCCCCATATTTGTTTGGCTCTCATGAATTAAAGGAAATGCTGTAGTTATTATAGTCCGTTTCTATGGTGTTACCAAAAGAACTTTCAGTCCTAATTCCAAGACATCTCCTCATTCTTTCTCTCTTCATTTTGACACTTAAACTCTTTCCCAACTGATCTGGTTCTGTTATTTTGTCACCCTCTGGTTTTCTCTCACCCAAGAAAGGAATCGTGGTCTGTGAGTCTCATCTGAGCACTGGCAGGCTTTCACTCAGGCCGGCAGTGGCTGAAGCAGTCACGGTGATGAATTGCAGTGTAGCTGAGCTGGGCTTCTCTCTCTCTCTGCTCCGCAGCTGCTGGAGAAAGCCGCGATGAAAACAAAAGGAAGGGGTGGGGGGCACTCTGGCCTCCCATCCCTGTCTGGGAGCTGCTGGCTCTGGCCCGGCATGGCCCAGTGTCGGCTCAGCACAGCCAGAGGCAAGGGCAGCTAGAGGCAGAGCCTAGACCTGGCTCTGGCTGGAGGGGCTCCTCTGTCTTTTCAGCCCGCCCGAGAGCCGCTGGGGGTGGGGGGACAGCCCGGCCCGGCCAGGCCCCGCCAGGCCACGCTGGAACCAGGCCGGGCCTCTTCCCCGCCCCGACACCTTCAGAAGCCGGAAGCCAAAGAGAGAGTGCCCAGAGTTTCCCGGGCTCCAAAATGGGTGTTCATGGGGGTGGATCCTGACCCTGAATGGCCTACAAAGCTGTCAGTTCTCAGAACTGGACAGCCACTGGCTCCCTCTGAAGCTCCCAAGAGCCTCTTTCAGGAGAACTATTTCCGTAGATGTTTCACTTCCTTCTTCTCCAATATTAACTAATGTCAAACCAGCACAATGGGTCTTGAGAAATTTCTGCCTCTCCCTCCCCTAAGAGAGAGAGACCACAGGCAGCAGAAGGGGTGCTGAAGAGCCATTTTAGCCCTGCTGGAGCAGCCTCAGTAGTGACTCCAATCCTTCTCATATTACTACTGGGATAATCATTGTAGCTGCAACCAGCTGGTCCTGTCTGGAAAAAATGTGTCTCTGCACATTTTGGATTTGGATATTTTGGATATTTTCCTTGTCTCAACCTTTGGTTGGTGTCCATTGTCTATGCTTTCTAAACTCCACTGACACTTAGATTGAATCAGCTCTTATGTCAATGTTAAGTAAAAGCTAATCTTCAAAAATAGGAAGGAGCAAGGAAACAGTGACAGAGAAACCCCAATAACCTAATCAGAGCAAATTGGACACTCAGCTGACTTAGGATGGGTTGTTTAGGGGAGAAACCAAAGTGGGGAAAAGGAGGGATCATAATGGTTTGAAGAAGGAACAAATATGGGAGAATAGATGAACAAGGCAATAAGGGCAGATGACCATGTGTTAACAGGCTGTGGTCAGTACTGTTATCTGGCCATGCCCTGTACCTGATCCATGCTGCTTGTGCTGTCTTCTTCTTAACCTCCATTCTTAACACCTATTCTGTGTGCATGTGCCTGTGTGTATGGGGAGACTGAGAATGGAAACCTTGTGTCACAGGGTCCCAGGTGTTGTAGTGGAGCAGCTGGAGACAATGGACAGGTCTAAGTACTATGTACTTAAGGAGCTGTGGGTCACAGGGGCTTGAGAGCTGGGGCAGCTACACATGTGTTTTGTGGGTGTATCTCAGCAAGTGTGATCACTGGTCAGGTCACACTAGTGGGAGTGGAGATGAGTGGGAGATGAGGCCATAAGCCTGGGTTGGATTCTGTAGGGGTTAGAGGCCATGTGGCTTGACTACTGGCGGAAGCAGGGAGTCCAAGCCAAACCAGAGACAGACCTGTTTGTGCAGGTGGATGATGATCCAGAGGCTGGCTGTTGAACAGATTAGGATCTGTGGCCAGTTCCTGGAGGAATAGATGATGTATTTATGCATGTATTCTGTGCTAAACTGCTTTCAACCTGGTCAGCCAGAGAGGGGGAGCAGGAGCAGAATGTTGGCATAGCTTGTGTTTGCTGAAGTATTGCACTGATCTTCAATTCTGCATTGAAGGTACTGCATTTGAGTCAAAAAACAGACTGTTTTTTTCAGTCTGTCTTGATCTGTGTGGTTGATTATTGGTATGTGTATAAATGCATTGCATGTATGTGTTCCTTACAACTGGATGGATGTGGAGATGTAGCAGCAACTTTGCTTCTGTCAGGCTACCAAAGTCAGCAACCTCCAACATAAACCAGAGCCACATATTTTCAAATAGAATTCCATATGTTCATAAATAGCATTATGACTATTGTCTAGGAAGTGGTTTTCTTGGTGAACTTGGTGAATATTTGACTTTAATATCTTTACAGTGAATGACACAGGGACAGTTTCTCCTCTGGGCATCCCTTCCCTCCATATTCACGCACAAGATGTGGTAATCCATAAGCTGTGGTCGTAGTGAGAAAACATTAAACTTTCATACCTCCTTCTGGGAGTTGCAGGCATGGATATTACTGCATGTAGTTGATTTTTCACTATACATTTGCTGATCAGCATCAGGATTCCAGGCAACCCCAATAGTCTCAGAGTTAAAGAAGAGTAAGTGTGGAAATGCTGCTCCATATTTTAGGAACTAATATGATACCTGGCAGTGAAAGATTGCTGCAGGCAGTTGCTCTAGGGTTGCAGAGAGAAGGGACAGATTTTCTGATGCAAACTGCCTAAGCAGACAGTGCTGTCTCTAGAGAGACATTGAGCATTCAGGTAGTGGAACACATTTTTTTCCTCTTCAATGTCACTGGAAGAAATATAAGGATACAGAGTAGAGGTAAGATCAGAGTGTTAGAGTCAAGCCAGAAATGTTGCTATAATATTTTGAAAAAGATTGATTATAGCTTGTGGAAAGGGATTGACAGTAATGAAAGCACTTTCCATCCCTGAAATATCTGAGACAGTTCCTTATGTTTTTATCAGAAATTTATATTAGCTGTTATTTACTTTGTGAAAAGAGCACTAGGAAGGTAGTGGTGCTAAGATTCTTATTCATCCTAGGCTCAGTTTGGATGATTTGATAAGAAGCATAATGGGATATCTCAGAGAACTGAGGGGCTGAGAGGCAGGGCAAGAGTTGGACTTAACTGCTTCAAGGGGATGCTCCTCTGTGTCTGCGATGCTGTTTTGCAGTTGAGGTGTGTGCAGTTAAATTTGCTTTTACACTGTGGAGAGAAAAATAAATCTTTCCTTCCTGAAAACTAGGACTGTGTGCCAACATGTTGATAGCTCTGAAAGTGGCACCTTTGGTTAGCATTGATTATAAACTAGGAAAAGTCAGGAGTCTGGAGATATTCAAGAACCATCTGGATGCAATTCTGTGCCATGTGCTCTAGGAAGACCCTGCTTAATCAGAATGTTTGGGCCATATGACCCATTGTGGTCCATTCCAACTGTACCCTTCAGTGATTCTGTGAAGTCTGCCACTTTATTTTAGCTTTCCAAATTCAAATTTATTCTTGTAAATTGCTGGAAGTTTTCTTCCAAGATTTATGTCTTCTTTCTACTTCCCTCACACCTTAGTTTAAAATCTATTTTTGCTTATTTTTTATTTATTCTTTCTTACAAACCTGGTTTTTGCTTCTTTTTCTGACCTAGCTGGGCCTTTTCAAAATATTTATTTATGTGGGGATTTTTTTAGTTCTTCAGTATAGTTCTTCCTGCTTAACAGTGTCCTGTGACAGAGTTCATCAACTTACCTGTGTTGTAAGAAGAACCATCTCTTTCTTGTTTCAAACATGTCATCTGTTTGCATACCCCAAATTCTTACACTGGGAAACACTGAACAGTTGAGCTCAGTTCACCCTTTCCAGATTATGATTTTATAAACCTCTGTCACACCTCCTTTATCATTTCTTTACCAGGCTGAAGAATTGAAAATAATTTATCTTTCCTTGTTTAGAAGCCACTCCATACCTTTGATCTTCCTTATTGCTTTTCTGTGATCTGAGAGTTTTCTCTTACACAGTATGAAAGCACAGTATATAAGACAGAAAATCAATTAATACTTCGTAACATGCTTGTTTAGTAAGGAAGTAGGTCATTGTAAATTCTGATAACCCTGAATGCAGGGAAAAAATCTAGCTCGATGTTCAAGGCAAGCACAAATTAGATGAAATGTTAATAGTGAAGGAAACTAAAAATCTGTGACATGACCCATGCAGTCTTGAGAGGAAGACAGAACATTTTGCTTCAGAGGATGCACATGATTCTGTAGCTTGTGAAGGAGGTTCAGAAGAATTGTTATGCATTAATTAGGGTGAAATAAGAGAAATAAATATGTTAGCTTTTCATGTCAGAAGCTAAAATGTTGAGGTCTGCTTGTACTAAAAATAATTATAAAGGAGAAAATAGTGTTTCTGATTATACTGTATTATGCTAAAACCTGAGCAGCTAGGTTTGTTTTTGCAGAGCTGTTGCTTATTGGATTATTATAAATTTTTTTTAACAATTCCAGTTTAAGAGTTGTGAAAATGAATATGAAAAAAAAATCATACTTCTATACCCATATTTTGAGGTTTGTGGGAAATGAAAATCTGTACTAAGAAGCAAAGAATCCTTCCTAGACCAGGAGGAAAAATTTGATATATCTTTTTTCTAAGTAACTCTATTCCTTTTTAAAACACATGTATTCACCAAAAGGACTTATAAATAGGAATGAATTCTAAAAAAAAAAAAATTAAAATTGCAGTGTTTCTGAATGATAATGCAGTTACTGTCTCATTAACTGGCTGCCAAAAGAAGGCAGTGATAATTGTGTAGCTGCTGCTAAGAAAATTTTCAGAATGCATTATGGATTTTGTGCTTCATCCTGACAAAATCAGTTCACAAAAGAGCAATAAGCAGAGTCTCAAAGGAGAGTTATGGTTCAGATATTAAAATCTTCACTTAACAAGCATCCAAAACATAGATCAAAGTAGAACTACTGTGCATATGGGCTTGAAACACATACATAATTTGTTGAACTCAGGATTGCAGATCTGTTCCTGTTTTGGAAAAGAGTTAATTCCAGTATTTTTGAGGGAAAGTTCATGGTATGTTCTGTGGTATTCAGAATTTTAGCAGTGATAAAATGCTTTGCTTGATGACTTGACAATATTAGTGCCTATATATGTATATTTAATATGTAAAATTATATATATATAATGTTCATAATATAGATAAATATATAATTTTTCTCCTCTTCTACACATTTTTTATTCAATAGTAAATCAAAGTCTCTGGACTATACTCTTGTGTTTCAGCTGTGGTTAGTGAGGTTTTTTTATTACATTTGTGTTCAAGCACCTTCCATTTTAGTTCAGTGAGTCCAGCTGGAATTAAACACATCTGAATATCACAGGACATTTTTATAAGTCTGAACCCAAGTATAGAAACCTTCTTTCCACAAATTCTCTTTCTTCATCCAGTTCTTGTATTTTGCCGTGATGTCAGCAGTGGGCTATCAAGTTGGGCTACTCAGAGCTTAAATCACAGTGCTGCCTCTGAGAGGGGCAGAATAGACTCAGACAAGAAAGTCATGTATATACCTCCTAGACAGATTGAGGCTGTCAAGATTCCGTTTTCTTTACATTTTACATTCTTTTCATTTACAGTATTTTAGGGTGGTGGAGAAAGCTGTGGTAAGGGACAATGCTATACCACAATGTATGTGGAAAACTAATAATTAATTTTTAAGAAATGTTGGGTCTCCTAATTGTTACACGTATATAAGCAAGATCTTGGAAACAGAACAGCAAATATGATTAATACTCCTTAGGGTGGTTCTGTTTTCCCCATTCCCAATAGTGTTGTGGAAAATCAAATTCAAAGAATTAACAGAAGTTAATCCTCCTCTACTTCTATGAATTTTGTAGAATTGGATAAAAAAAAGAAAATAAATCCAAAGCTGTATTCAGTTACATAACTGCTTTAAAATTCTATGTTTTCCAATGGTAGAGCAGTGATAACACTTCATCAGTACCAAAGTACACTTTTGCCAAAGTGTACATTGCCTTGGGATTCAGAAGAGCTGACCTGTGTCTCTCTGGCTTCATTTCTTGAAGTCCTGTTGATTTATTTGAAGTCCTTTAAAGTGTCATCTTTATGCTGTATGCCTCCATTAATTCCATTTCCTTATTGATTAAATGCTCATTTTAATATGTGGGGTCATAGAGTTTGACCTCAAACATTCTATGTTACATTTGTAGCATGAGGACTTGCAAAGGAATGCAAAGGAAAATCTCTGATCCAGAGAGGAAAATAACATATTGTATTTGGCCGTATTCTTTTCTATTCTGAACAGATCTGATGAATATCATTATGTATTTTAGGATATTTCATATGGCACATAAAAAATCATCTTGCTTTCTTAAAAGTTTTAAAAAATTCAATATAACTTAATGGGTTTCCTTATTGTAATTTTGTTTGTTGTCTCCACCTGCGCTGTGGAGAATTTAATTACTTTGCACCTGAAACATGAAGTGTGTAATATCTTCAGCATGAGCCTGGAAATCATTATAACTTTTACTTGTCCAGGGCCAGAAGGTACCTTAGGGTCTAAAGTGTGCTGTTCAAGCAGAAGTAAAGACTAATGTGTAGATTACAAAGCCAGAAGGAGCTGCAAAGATCATCTGGTGGCACAGTGTTTCTGAGATCAATATTATGTTCCTCACCCAACAATTCTCATCAAGGTTTTTGGCTCTCTCCCCAGGCACTTACTGTTGATGGTGATTGCCTTTGACAACCTTTGAAAGCAGCACAGAAAGATGAAAAGCAAAATCTGTTTATGCTCGTCTATCACAGAGCTTCTAAAGAGCCCTTATGTATACACTGATGCTGCTATACCTGCTCTTTAAAATCCAGATTGATTTGTATCTCTTAACATAGAGGAAATTCGATTCTAGCTTGTGAATGGATTTTCCCATCATCATTAAGGCTCGGAGATGTTTTCCATGACCTAGGTCATGCTGACCTTAAAGACCAAATCACCATGTCTCAGCTAACGTCACACACTATTTTCATAATCCCTTGCTGCAGCAATTCCTCAGAAAGCTAGCAACTGAGCACAGCACAGGCAAGTTAAAGACATGCAGTTAACTTGTTTCCAAAACATCTTTATTTAAATGTGATTTAAATTTCCTCAGTTATGGAAACATTTCCCATTATATGATACAGGACTTCCTTGTAACTACCATAAACACGCTAAATGGGAGGCAAATCTAGAGTATTTAATTTGTTTGTTTATTTTTAACAGCAGTAACATGCATGTCTCATCCAAAATGCAGCACATTAAACTTAGCCATTTTCCACCTACTCTCCCTTTTGTGTTCTTTTTTTCCCCCCCTGCAGCTTCTGTATTACACATTCTTTTGTGCAGCCTGTAAATTTCTTCCTTGCCTGGGGACCCACTCTGGCATGGGGTCAGGGACAGGCTGCTTGGGGCTTACAGAAGAAAGGGGTATGCAGCAGAGGCAAGGGCAGTGTCCTTATGGGGCACCACCTTCTCCTACTGTCTTCCCCAGGGAAGGGGGAGCCAGGCCGCAGTCATCACTGTCACCCTTCACATGCTTCAGAGCAAGATGGTTGGCAGCACTGTGATCTGCTAATTTTGTTCTACTTTTCTTGTCGTGGATGTATCATTAATTTTCTTTGAAAAACAAGGATTTGTGAAGAAGAGAAGTTGTTTAATGGAGGGTGAGATAATATTTTTAATATTTCAAATATGAAGCTATTAAAACAAGCAGAAAATACAAAATATGTGGAGCATAACAATTATTTATATGCCACAAAGTATTAATTTTGGGAGATGCTTAGAATTCAGGATTCATCTTGCAGCCTCGTCTATGACTATGAGGGATTTTCTTAGACATGTCTATGACAATCTTGGTGTTTTTATAACCACCTTGGTCATGACCATGTTTTGATCTGAATCTTTAAGGCAATTGATTTGCTTTGAACATTTTTCCCAAATGTGAAATAATATAGAAGTTAATAGAGTGGATATGACCATTAATGTATTTTAAAATTTTATACATTTTCTTCTACTGCAAGATAATTTATCAATAATTCTAGCAATTTTTTTGTTTCAATATCTTCTGTTACTTGGCAGTAATCTTTATATTGCCATTGTACTTCAGTCTTTAACTGTCTATCTAGTTGGAGTAGGAGATTAATTTTGTCCTTCATCCATAGTAGACATTTTCAGTGTATTTCCAACAATTGTGCTACAGTTTGTTTATTTTTATATGTTTTTTTAGTATATGAATTTATAACTTCTTGGGTTGTGAGGTGGTTTATTATATTTTGTTAGAATTGACTACTGATGGTTGTTTAGATTTATCCCTTGAGCATTTTCAAACTTGACTCTAAGCGTGTTGCTTGTGATGAGTTCTGCAATATATAATAGCAGGCAAGCCTTTAAAGAATTTGTGATAGAATAGTCTGCTGAATAAAAGTTCATTAAATACTGCTAGATCTTTCTTGAGATGCTTTTAGAGTAACTTTTATTTTGCTTTTAGTGAATAGTCATTAAATACATTTATGAACAGTTCTAATTCAATTTTTGTGTCTTACTAGTTTAATTCCTGCTAACTCTTTGATTATTCTTTGATCATTGTGGTATTTGTTTAAAAAAATCTTATTTTAAGTGCCATTCATTTAATCATTTATTGAACACATATTGTTCAACAAGCAAGAAATGTTGAAAAGTCCTAGTAAAACCTGCAGTATTTAAAAGCCTGGAAGTGCTTACTGTCTTTTCAGCTAAGTCTGAGTTTTGATTTTTAAAATCTGGATAGATTTTGGCCCCCTCTCATCTGATATTTAGTCGGTGTGAGCCAATTACACACACCAGATAGTGTCATTTCTGTGCTCATAATCTGCTAAAATTGCTCTTGGAACCCAGACAGTCTAATAGCTCCCTGTAAAACCTGCTTTATTTTAACCTATTGTTTGCCTGGATTATCTATAAAGAAAGTAAAATATAAAGGTATTTCATTTAATAACAGAACAACTTTGATACTGTTTGTAAACAAACAGAATTTTACTCCAGACTTATTTTTCAAAGTTTAATAATTATTTTTTTAGGGTGAGAAGGTGATACAAAGTTGAAGCGATCTGCATGGGAGAAGCGACTGCATGGTCTATGTGTATGTACTTCAAGTGTGGTTTTACTGCAACAGATCTACATCCATTAAGCAGACAATTACTTTTTTGCCTGAAAACAAAAAGTTCTGCACTTAGAAGATTATGAGCATTCAGATATTAAAAACAATGCAAAAGTAACTTTGTAATATTTTGTAGACCCTATAAAAGATACTTTTGAGCTTTAAATACAGGAAATCCCAGAGGAAAAATATTTTCCTTTATAGCATTTGAGTTAGTTACATTCCTAGCATACATGATGCAGAGCCATTGCATTAGATTGCTACTTTTGATGGGTTAGAGGAATAAAAATACAAAGGCTGGTTCTGAATTTCTCTTGTTGCTTGGCACAGTTTTGACAGCATGTGGTACAAATTGATAGAAAGCCAGATGTGCACAGTTTTGGCAGCATGTAGTACAAATTGATAAATAGCCAGATGTGCAGCTGTCCTTCGTGGAAATTGGTTGATCCACAGGGTATGTACATTTTCATTAGACTGGTACGGTACATTATTATATCATGACTGCTACTGCACCTGCATGTGCATGTGAGGCTGCATCTATAGTTCTTTGGTTGAAGATACTGCAGGTTGCCAGCAGCCTGTAAGCAGCTGGGTGAGACACCCTCCCTGCTCACTCTTGGGAGAGCTTGCTCTAGCTGAAGGGCAGCCTGGTCACCAGCCACACTGGCAGGAAGAATGTTAAGGACAATACTATCCTTTTTCCAGGCTCTTCTCTCCACACATTTTTTTTATCTTGTCCCATCCCTTTTGAAAGGAGACCACTACTGTTTGTGTAATACTTGAGGTATGGTCATGTTGCACTTTGTAAAAGCAATGCTTTTGGTTCACTGCTTTGAGCTACATCAAGCAGGTCCAAGCCTGGATAGTTTGCAGTATGGCAGAGGTGAGATTCAGGGTAAACTACAGTCATGATACTGAAGTAATTCTTCTCTAAGAGTGTTTTATACACCTCAGTAGTTTACCTCAAAACAGAATTGTATGACCATGGTGTTCAGCTACAGCTCTGTTCCAGAGAGGATAACAGCATCACAGCATGATTTTTGTGACATCACAAAGAACATGTGACAGAATTAAGTATAGGCATGTGGCAATAGGATTGAGAGTTACCTGTACTGGAGCTTGTGATTTAATTTGGGAAGAGTTGCTGGGACACTTAATGTTGTAGTGCTGGCAGTGACAAACGACCGCTGTTTTACTGTTGAGTTTGGTGTCCTTGGTCAAAGAAATTCATTCCCTGAGGCTTTCAGTTTTGGTCTTCTTGCAATTTTGTGGTTAGCTGTCTGCCACACAGATCCACCTTGAAAGAATGTGTAATACAATTTCTAATACAGCAGTGTCTCTCAGTCATGCTCATTAGTTGTAGGCTGCGTAACTGATTTGCAATATTTGCCCTTTAGTATGTGGCAGTGCAGCTCATTATTTGCTAACAATCTGTTTCATTTAAGCTTTTACCAAACTAATAAAATAATGCTTTTTAATCAGGATGTGTTTTGATTAAGATGAAACTGCCATTATTCATCAATTACTACTTTATATGTGAGTTGCTTCTTAGTACTGTAGGGTTTCTTCACAGCAGTGTTAACTATTTGACCATTAAAAATATTTAGGATTAGATAGGTATAGATATATTAGAAAGGTATTTTTTTGTAGCTTCAGAATTTTATCTTTTCTGTTATTAAATGTAGCATTTTTCCCAAATTAAATGTAGCATTTTAAAGCCTAAATATATTGTTAAATATAGTAGCATTATCTCCATTGTTTGCAAACATACCATAAATTATATAGAAACACACCATAAGTTATATAGAAACATACCATAAGTTATATAGAAATTAGGTAAAGATTTGATGACTCTATCAGTCATTTTATGTCACTTTAAAATAAAAAGTTTCAACATAATTTGTAATTTTGCCTTCTTAAGAAGATAAGTCTGAAAGTAAAAAAAAAAAAATCAACTTTCCTAGGAGTTAGCACTGATATTAGTCAAAACTGAACTTTGCTTAAGTTCTAAATATAATATAATCTGTGCAGTTTAAAAGATGAACTTAGTATTTCATTTGACAGTTCATGAACTTTTGGATTTTCACCTATACATGGGTGTACAATGAGAACTGTTTTGCACGTGTACGCTAAAGCTAATATTTATGATTATATTTTAGTATAGTAAAATAATTTATTCTGCAAGCTGATGCACAGAAATAACTAGTTATTCGTAAAAGCATATATGAAAGCAGGGATTGAAGCCCAAGCTTAGAGACATTGGTGCATTAATCCATGCGAAATGCTCCTGGTATGTAACTACAGTACTTGAAAATTATGTTTTAAAAAATCTATAAATGCTTCAATACATTTTTATTCTGTAAATAAAAGATACTTTGATGAAATATGGATGAAACTCCATGTGTTAATTGATCAAAATGTTCATATTGATGGATCTCCACTATGGAGACTAGATAGCATTGACATGGTGTCTTCTTCCTGCCTTAGTGTGGTATTTTAATGTGTAGAAAATAGAAATATATCTCATTGATTCAATCCTCCCTGTCATTGCTTGTTTATAAAGCTCTTATTATGTTTTCAGTACCTAAAACCAGTGAAATTGCTTGAAAATATTGAAGGCAGTGAACTGAAGTTCTTGGATGAATGGTATTATTTTAGTGAAAACTGGCTGAATTGAATGGCATTTCTTTTTAGAGACCTTTGCAAGGAAGAAATAAGGGAGAGAGAAACAGGGCCAGGTTGTTACTGATCTGATCCCTGCTCCATAGCCCTGGAGCAAGGCAAGCCCAGAGACTGTAACCAGATTCAACTAAGAGACAAGACCTATAACAAGCAAAATCATGGCAAGGAGACAGGTGCAAGGTCAAGCCAGAAAGCCCATGCATAAGTCAAGATCACATCCAGCAATTTATGCACACTTTCACATTGACAAGGCAGGGCTGAGGTCAAGTCAGTCCACAGATCAAGGGTGTCTGTGGTCAGGCAAAGCTTGACTGGAGACTGGCATTCGCCCAGTACGGCGCAGGCAGGAGCTAAAGGCCCCAGGCTGTGCTTGGGTAGAGCTCCCAGGCCTGGGGATATCAGTAAAAGCCCCAGGTGAGGCTGGTGAAGGCTGTTAGGGTTTATGAGTGTGCTCAAAGCACTGTCACATCAGCTACTCCCTCCTCAGCTGCAAAGCCAGTAGTTTCATCACATAAGGGTTGTCCAGACATGATTTCTCCTTCATAACTCTATGCTGGCTAATCCCAGTCACCTTTTTGTCCTTTATAGGGTTAGAAATGGTTTCTAGGAGGGTTTGCACTATCACCTTCCTAGGGATCAAGGTGATATCTTCCTTGAAGACAGGAGTGATATTTGCTTTCCTGCAGTAGTCAAGAACCTACCCTGATCCCCATGACCTTTTAAAGACACTCAAGAGTGGCCTTGTAATGATATCAACAGGCTCTCAGCTCTTGTGGTAGCATCACATCATGTCCTTGAATTGGACTGTCAACTCGATCTCCACTGAGTTCTCTAACAAACTAATGAGAAAAGTGATGTGCTGAATCTTTTGCTACTGAGGCCATCTCCAGGCATGCTGATATAGAAAATATGATCTGGATTCTGTGATATGCAAATGTGGAGAGAATACAAATCAAAAGAGAGTTTTTGATGTAGAAATGGCAGATAGCTTTTGGACAAAATCCCACCAGTTTTTTTTAACAAGAGAGGACCACTTAATACCTTATAGATACTTCCTGATTTTAGTGGTGATGTGTGTAAGACAGTGGCCCAGAATGCTTCTCCAGATTCAGAGCTAATAAAACTCCCTTTCTATGATAAACTTTTGCTAACATAGAGTGCACTTCATTTTTATTAATTATCTTCTCTCTTTAGGATGGATTCAGAAACTAAATGACAGGTTTTTATTATCTGGGAGTCTGAAACTTTCCAGTGCAGGATGGGATGAAAGGAGTGGTAAGATTGTGCTCGAGAAAAAATACATTTCCAGAAAATAATCTCTGGGGCTCTGTAGCAGTGCACTGTCTTGGTGTGTTGTCTACAACCCCTTTTTTTGTCAGTCGACAGCCAATAAGCATGTTCATCACAGAGCTAATGAAGAAAGGTCTGTACATGCTGGTAACTGGAGGGGGATACACCTGCCCTCAGCCATACTAGCAAATGTTTGCAGCTCCACAAAACACCAATAAAATATCATACAGCTATTTTCTTTGTCAGCACATGAAGTACTTTTGATGAATATTGTTTCAGAGTAGGAACAGATCAAAAATAAAAAATATTTATTTTTGAAAAGCATGGATTTGTTTTCTATTCATGGCTGATTTATTCTGCAGCTGGATCTGCATTTGCCTTGATAAAATGATGGCCTCATGCACAGCTTGTACCTCTGTACTTTCCTTGCAGTGCTGCCCAGCTAGCTGTCTCTAATAGCCATAATATTGCTGCACATTTCTTCTACTGAAGAGTGCCTTGCAAAGGACCACTTTGAAGCAATTCACTGTCCATTTCTATGTTGCCTCCATGGACACTATATACACCACCTATTCAGTGCAAAGAACTGAAGGTGGAGGAAGATGAAGAAATCTGTAAGAAAACTAAAGAAAGTCACAATTTTGAATGTATATGTGACAACAAATCATAGAATCTTCAGAGCAAGCAACTGAAAGCTATAAGCAAAGTAACCGAATAAAGGAGCACTAATACAATACAGGAATTTTTAAGCCTTGGCTAGAGGAGGCAGAGCTCCTTACTCATTGCAATCCTGTTCTTCAAGTGATTACACATTTTGCCCCTTATTTGGCATTTTAAGCAATGAAGTGTTGAGGAGTTTTTTATCAGTCCTGAGACTATTGCATGCAGCTCACATCATTTTGGTTTGGGGTGAGGATTTAAAGAGTTCTCCTGTAAGCTGCTGATCATAGTATTTCTCGTGCTGAGAAGCATAAGAGAAGTCCTGATGGAAGAGCACAAACCTGTCTTTGTGTTCTTGCAAAAGCTAGACCTTCTGGTGTTGCCCATCTAACTGGCCATTCAGTGACTGGCCTGCCTGCCGATATTGAAATCTTTTGTAACATGAAGCCTCTCCTTTGCAGGCTGTCTCTAAAAATTGCTTGGAGAGGAATTCTGTGCAGAGTGATAAACTTGTGCTGATAATGAATTGGGAGAGTTGGAACAGCTTAGGTTTGCCAGCATTGTTCTTCAGCATCCCATGGCTCAAAGACATGTCTAATGAGCAGTGGGAGTGGGGAAGGAAAGGAGTCAGTCTGTGGGCTTAGAGCTATTGGATAACTGTGGGTTCCTAGCTGTGATTTTGTCTTTTCCTCAAAGAGAAAAGTATATTGAAAACCTTTCTCTGCAGAAGGTGGTGAATAACGAGGTAGCAGCATTTGTTGATCAGATTGGGATATTCAAAGCAGAGGTAACGAATGCCTATTGCAGAGAACTGAGAAACACTTCCAAGAATATGTTTGACTGGTTAGTGAAACAGTGAAGGGGTGTTATACAGACCCAGGGGTGAACATGGGTAATGTTGATACGCTCAAATTCACCAACTTGAATTTGAGATGTTAAGCAAAACTAACTTAGTGTGTGTGTGGATTTACAGATTTGGGAAATTGTGTTTTAAACATAACAGAACGCTAAATCTGCTATTCCATGTGGTGCTGAGACCTGCTTCCCTTAGATAGCAAATTACTTTGCAATATGCTGATGCGCCAGCACCCTTCTCTGATTTAGAAGTGTTGGTATGTGCAAAATACTGGTCCCAAGTCTTCTTTCAATGTAGCATTACTTCATATCTTCATGATGCATTGTCAAATCTTTCTAGTGGCAGGCTGTACTATTAAAAGGTAGGTTGCTTGCAGGGTGAAACTTGCTTTGCAATAAAAGATAACCTGTGTTAGCCACTGAAACTGATGGGGTTTAAATAGGAATTTTCTTTTTGTACGGGATTATTTTTCTTGTGGAGAATAAAAAAACAGTCATTCCATGCAGAAAAAAATCCTGCAAGTCATGTGCACTCTGCATTGTTCATATTGCTGCTTAGGAGCACTTAGCATGTAATTTTTCTCTTATCTTAGAACATCACAGGTTCAAAATAGGCATCTTTTATATAGATAGGCAGGAGATAAAAAACATTAGAGAAGGGAAATTGTTGGGTTTTTTTGTTGCTATGTATGCATCAGAATTTGCAAAAAGAGATTGTATTTTCATGTGACTATTTCTAATTTATCCATAGTGTTCCAATAATATTCCGGTCACATTTGGGAATGAAGTCAGAAATTAATAAATACAATATAACTGAAATCTTCTGAAAATTGTATTCTTCCCTTCATATTATTAACTTCTTTTTGTACGTAGGAAAGCCTTTGAGTTTCTGCAAAACATCATGATATATTTCAGTAATAGAATCACAGCTTTTTTTTTCTAAATTATGTAGAAATGTAGTATAAAAACTTAAAAGGAATTTGTAAGAAGTGTGTTAAAATAGCAAAATCTGATATTAAGAGAGAGCTGTAGGTATTAGACAAGGTTATCATGTAAATGGAATTATTGCCAGTTTAGTGACTTCTATTTGTCTTCATGTTCACAGTATTAAACTCATTTGATTTTTGAAATGCAATCTTTGGAAGGGAAAACTTTTTCATTTAGGATTTAATCTTCCTTCCATACAAGCATAACCTAAAAGCTGCTTCTTGTATGGTGCACAAAATTTGTTGGTTCATTTGCAAGGAAAAACCTCTGGAGAATATTTTAAACACAGGAAAGAGTAAATTGAAATATAAGCAAGAAAATGATAGTAAGGAAATTTTTTTTTACTTTGAATACATAATCATAAGCAATTTAATTGTCATTCAGTTAAAATAACATTTGCCATAGATGCACAGTAGTCTAGCTATAAAATACCTTATGGAGGTATCTCAATCCACCTTGTGATTATGCCTGTTGTAGTTGCAATTTTTTCCTCCTATTCGTTCTGCTAATTAGCATGCTTTATCAGCAATTTTGGAATCTATTTGCACCACTAAAGTTAATTAGCCAAATTGAAAACATTTCATCTGTGCAAGTGCTTTTTAAAGTGTTGCAAAATGCCTTTGTATGCAGTTACACTGGTCAGATAGGAGCTTGAAAAACATACACCTAAAGTATGTAATTTGTTTTAGATAGCAACTAGAGCTATGGCAGTTAACCAAACCAAACTCCTCTTACCTGCATGCTGCGTCTTTCAGAGAATCTATAAGGACATTTGACATCCAGGTTACAAAAATACTCAGGGAGGACAAGGCTATCAGATAAACAATTTCTGTATGCCTGTTCAGTGAAGAAGAAACTGAAGAAAATCTCACATTAAAATCCTCTTGGAAGGATGGATAAAGGAGAATATGTATAGGTTGGTCTGAAATAGGCCCTGGTTCCTGTTGGCTGTGTGTCATGGGTTACAGTACAAAAT
>VWYI01008186.1:9223-46330 GCA_013399455.1 Anthoscopus minutus | reverse complement strand
ATATGCTTTTTTCTCCAATTATCTTCTCTAACTTAATCTGCCAGTCATTAATGTGTATATGCCCTGTTCATTGTGAATCAAGCCTCTAAAAAGAGAACTTTCCTTTAACTTCTTTTAACAGAAAGTGATCCTTAAAGTTATTTTCTTTCTATTCTAATTTCAAAAAGTGCCTAACCTCTCATCAGGGGAGGAAAAAGAAAGTTGAGAAAAGAACGCTCTGAAATCTTTGTCATATATAAATTCAATAAACAGTTATTTTTCATAAAAGGTTACTTTTTGCTTAACTTTGTATAACTTCTTTGATTTTTATTTGATTTTCTGTAAAAAATCACTGTCTTGCATTCTGTCCCTAGGTTATTATTTTGAATCATCATTCACCTTTCTCGATTTAGCAGGCCTGGAGCACCACTTCAAATCTCTGGGTGGTGCTAGAAAACCTGGTACATAATGCTGTGTTTTGTTATTCCTTTACCCATAGCTAGTTCTCAGGAAGTGAGATCATCAGTAACTAAACCACCCTCATGTAGTTGCAATGCATGCTTAACACCATGCTGATAGAGTAGAACTGTTGTTAGTGCCAGATTTTCCATTATTATTTATTTTTATGGTGGAGAGTTACTGCTGGCCGACTCTAAAGATTTGGCACAATTCACTGAAATGAAGCATAACATTCTATGTATTGGAACTCAAGGAGAGCAAATTTGAATATTTTGTTATTTTCTAAAACCCTTTTGGCATACTGTAGGATTTACAATTATTTTGCACATGAACACAGACACATAACCAGCTGCGTTGGCTGTTTTGTTGCTCATGGATATTTTAATTCCTTTTTTTTTGGTTTCTTTTTTTGGATAAAGAAAGCAGCAATTTTCCAGGCAATTTGGCCTATTCTACATTTATAGGATTGGTATTGCCAATACTTATATGCAAATCCTTATGCTAAATATAATTAATTTAAGTAAGGTTCATTGACACGAGAAATGTTGTCATGCCTAACAGCAGAGGTGATTTTTGATATTGTCATTTGTCATCTTCAGAAAGCCAGTTTATGCAGTACATTCTTTCTGCCAGATGCAGAAACTTCATGGCTGTACTGATTCTGTGTCATCTCTCAGTGGCAGATTGGACATGAGATTGAAATCCTAATCTTATTCCCACAAATACTGCTTTGTTCTCAGAAGCAGAAGCATCATGTTGCCAGGAGTGACTTGCACAGGGCATTCTCCAGTTTACCCTATAGATCAATTTGGGATCATCTTGCCAGACTACAGAGGTCTTGCTCTTAGTTATAACATTTAGATTTCTCCTTTTTAAAACTCATTTCTGAGTTTTATTCCCCTACCAGTATCCAGTCTTGCCAGTTCTATGCCCTCACCAAGTCATTCTAACATTAAAGTTAGCAAATAATCACATGGGATAGGGAGAATCTTTCTTCAGTTCAACCAGTTATAGTGAATCCTGTATAGTTCATAGATCTGGGGAGAGTTAAGATATTTCCATATACTCTATTTCTATGAATTTTTCATACACGGTGATTATAATTTAATCTATTGGGAGAGAACAGGTAAATACAATGTTAATACACTTGTCATAAATTAACAATGGTGAATAATATTTCAGCAGCAGCATCCTTAATGCTGTCATTAAGTTTGTCCTGAGTTTGTATCTGCTTTGAAAACAGTGTACAGACACATTTTTGCACACACAGAATATGAATCAGCAGAGCAGTTAGGCATATGCTCAAGCCTCATTGCATTACAGCATGGTTAAGTGCTTTGCTGAGTAGTGCTGAGGTTCAGTACATGCTAAAATGTAAGCAAAAGCCCAATTGATTCTCACAGCATCTTTTGGATGTCAGATTTTCAGATGAAAATTTGTAATGGGGAATGTGTAGTTGTTGCATGGAGCGTGGAGCTCTTTTTATTTGGGGGTTTGGGTTTTTTTTGAAGAGAGAAAAGAAGGGACACGGCAATCTTCCTGCTACAAACATATGCACAAGGTGTGTGCAGTCTCTATTCCTGAAGTAACCATCACCCCCTCAGCAGGGCATAGAGGCTGACTGCAGCAGTTGTGCAAATGATGTAATCCTGCTCTAAAATGCAGAGAAACTAAAAACAGATTATAAATTTTTCATGTTATGTATGCCAAGTAGGTGCATTACAAGTCCTTTCCGCAGAGGCTGGTTTTTTGTAATCTGCTAAGGTGTGTGCTGAGTTGGATTGACTTACTACAACTTCATTCTCAGCATGCTGAAAATAACTCTGTGGTGGATGGTTTAGCACTTACACATAACTGTGGGATTTTTAACTAAATCTTTTAATTTCTTTTGTGCT
The DNA here is from genome assembly GCA_013399455.1 of Anthoscopus minutus. Classification (NCBI taxonomy): domain Eukaryota; kingdom Metazoa; phylum Chordata; class Aves; order Passeriformes; family Paridae; genus Anthoscopus; species Anthoscopus minutus. The sequence continues at coordinate 43,997 of VWYI01008186.1, read as the reverse complement.
TACCCTCACTTCCTTTGTGCACTACACTTCCCTTAAACTTTCAGCATGGCATTGTCACAATATTCACCACCTGCCTAGTAACAGTGGCCTGTCACCTTTTATTCAGACAGTACTTTTTTAGTGAGTAACTTTACATTTCCAAACATCTTGGTCCTTCCCTGAAGCTTTCTGTTTTAAGTCATGAGCAAAGATTTTCTGGCAATATTGAAAGTCTTTAGATTGCAACCCATTGAGTGATAATGACAGAATATTTTACACATTTGAAGCTTAAACTGTGTTGTGCCCAGTCTTTGAGTCACCTGTACAACGTCTGCTGACAAATCCATTCTATTTTGGAAGTTCTTGTGGTAGAGCAGGAGTGACCTAGTCCTGTTTTCCTCCTCCCACTAGTGAGCTAGGAACTTGCACTATTGCATGTGGGCTGTCAATTAGCATTATCTCCATTTGTTTTAGATCGAGACAGGCGGTCTGTTTCAACAATGAACCTTTCGAAACATGTTGATCCAGTCATAAACAAGCGGCTCTCCTCCTCATCTGCAACATTACTAAATTCTCCAGACAGAGGTACAGTTTTGAAGAAAAAAAGCGTTAAAAGAGCAGCAAGAAAGAATGTTCTTAACTGATGTATTACTTTGCACATAAAACAAGCTTCTGAAGTAATTTTCTGTACTTCATCTAAGTGGTAGTGGAAAGACTTCAAATGTGACAAGTAAATGGTTGAACATTTTTTCCTGTTAGAGCAAATAATTCTTATTTTTTAAAACAAGAAAACTTACCTAAACAATTCTGCTTTAGCAAATGATAAAAGCAGTGCTTCTGTCAGGTTTTTAGTAAATGAGGTACAACTATTGAAAGATACATTACTCCGTAGTGCATGCAATCATGTGTGACCTTTTATTTGCGTTAGATCATTTTGTCATTATTTTGTTTTCCTTTCTTTTTTGGTAATAGTTCTTGAATGTCTAAGAACATGTTGCATGAAGCTTTCAAGCAGTTACTTTATTACAATTTCTGGTTATTTTATTACCATTTCTGGTTATTTTTATGGAAGAGATGTTGAGTGGTTTTCCTATTGTCTGTTTATTGACTTTTTGTGTCCAGTTATTTCTCAAAGATTGCTTCATTTCAGTGTACATTTTTGCTGTTTACAAGTCTGAAAAATTATAAACCATCAAGCTTTTAAAAATTAACATAGCTGAATTGTTGCCTCTGTTCCGAGGACTTAAGAGATTGAAGCGTTGAGTTTAAAAGTTTCATAAAAGAATGTCTCTTGTGTAACTTGTGCAAAGAGCTTTACAGTAGAGTACTTGGTAGAGTTTTTTTGTTCTCTACTGAGAATGAGTTCTGTCCCATTTCAATCCATAACATTGTTTTAAAAATCAATTTTTTAAATGGACTTCTAGTTGTGTTGTCTGGTCAATGTCATTATTTGTGTGTTTTAACTAAGTTCCAAGTTTGTGTGAACATGTCTATCTGCTTGATTTGATGAGCCATGTTCATCCTAGTGGCCTAACCTAGTTGTACAGTCTGGTAACTTGTGAAAAATACAGTATTATGTTAGGAAATAATTTATTCCTAAGCACCAGTCATTTCTTGGTCTTAATGTTGAAGTCCAGTCAGGTTTATCTTTATTAGCTTTTCAGGTGTGTATATTTTTTTCAAATGCTTGCTGTTTTTTGCCAGGGGATGCTTTTTTGAGGAAGGATTGTGGTGATGTGGGCAGGTTAACAGCAGCAGGCAATAAGGATGAAGGATAGTCTCTTATGGACTGTAACAGAGTGTTTTGGCTTCTGCCATTCATTTCAAGTTCAGGAGGAGTTAAACTGAATACTAGGCAGTCTAGTGGTAGGGAAAGAAAAGGAATATGGATGTGATGACCCTATGCCAAAATGTTGAGACATTCTTTGCTTGGCTATTTTACTAAAACAGCACAAAGCCTTTAGGAGTCTATTGTGACTTTTGCAGACTCCAAGACAGAAAGTAAATCCAAATGCTATAAATGCTTTTTCTCGTGGAAAGTCAGATACCTAAATCTAGTTGAGCCATATATCTGAAGAAGTAGTCTCTCCAGTGGCCTCAACCTCTTAAGGCAGGTGCTTAAAAGAAGGCTGTGACCGCCTGCTTCCCATTTCACCTTCCAGAGGGCACCCAACCACACTTTGTCTGTAATACAGACTCCTGCCTGCAAAACAGCAAGCTGGGGATAAGGATGATAAGCTTACCTACTAAGTGGCTTATAGCTGTTAACAAGAACTTGTCATCTGTTGTGCAGCACCTTTTTATCATTTGAAGGATAATTTGGTTTTTTTGGTGCAGCAAAATACAAAAGTTTTCATTAACTAAGTGGCTAAAAGACTGGTTAATGCCATTTCAAGAATTGTATTGCTATATAGCACTTTATCACAGTTGTACAACTGGGCAGCTAGAACAGGCTTCTCATTATGCTTTTAAGTTACTGTAGTTAGTGAATAGTTGAAACTATAACAAAACATGAACCCATATTAAACTGGAGAGATCTGCTGTTGACCAATAGATTTTGGCAATTGTGCTCTTTAAGGAGAGCTTAGCAAAGGGATAATTCTTTTCATGTGGTATGAGTTACATACTTCTAAGTTTTCCAAAACTTGCATCCTAGTTGTTTTCCTCCCCTTCTCTGCAGTGATTTTTCTTTCAAGCAGATGATCGTCTCAATCACTGCATCACTGTTTTCTGCAACCATTATGAAAGACATTCAGGAGCCTCAGTGTTGTTTCCTGTAGAAAGAGCAGTTTCCCCCTATCTACTCCTCACCATATCCTGTATCTGTATAAGCAAACACCACATTTATCAATGAGAGTCTCCTTTGTGGTGCTCATCAGAAGGCCTGTTAAATCCCAGCCTCCCATCTGTTCCTACAGCTAATCAAATGCTGCTGTTTGCTTACTTGCAAATTATTCTGCTGCTGCTAAGGCAACTTTCCAGTATTCAGGTTGTATATCCTGAAGACAAATACAGATTATTGTAACCAGTTTACTTTTACCAGCTCCCTGCAACTTTGTGTGTTTTTTTCATTCCAAGTTAGATTATAAAGATATTTAATCTGTTAAAAATAACCTGCTTGTGGCTGGGGATAAGGGTACTTCCTTGTACCAGCAAGCCTATCACCAATGTGCTTCCTATGTGAAAATGGAGCAAGAAAAGGTGAGAGAGTTGGGCTTGTTCAGGCTGGAGAAGAGAAGGCTCCAGGGAGACTGTACAGCAAAAGGGTCCTCCAAGAGAGCTGGAGAAGGACTTTTTACAAGGATGTGTAGTAATAGGACAAGAGGTATTTGCTTCAAACGGAAAGGTTTAGATTGGATATTAGGAAGCAAATCTTCACCCTGAGGCTGGTGAGATAGGTTGGCGGAGGCAGGTGGAACAGGTTACCCATAGAAATTGTGGATGCCCAGAGTCTAGCTAGATGGGTCTTTGAGTAACCTGGTCTAATGGAAGGTGTCCCTGCCCATGAGAAGGTTCGAACTAGACAATCTTTCAGGTCCCTTCTAACCCAAACCATTCTATAATTCTATGAAATAGTCCTTAGAGGGATAGCTTAACACATCATGAGAAAAAAAAAATGCTTCCCCTTGTCTCTCAGATGGTTTGAAAGACTAAATATTGAAAAGGTCACCCTGAGGCATAAAAAACAAAAAGAGCAAGAAAAAAAACCCTGACCTCATTGTCTTAAAGTTGATCTTATTGTTTTGGGATGTTCTTTGTTTGGTATTCAGTTTTGTTCCAGTGTGGTTTGGACACCAAACTGAAGCTGTTCAATGCATTTAGGTATTAATTCTCTTCTAGCTGGAACCCAGTGGGCGAAAATTTGTCTATTCTAGTTGAATGGTGGTGCTAATCTATTAAAATATGTATTGAATGTGTGAAGTGTGATGCTTTCAGGGAGCTGTGCACTTGGAAAATTCAGTATGTGATGACCCTGGCCCACAAAGCCAAGGTGCATCTAAACAAACTCTGATCTAAACTCATTGTAGAGAATCAGAGACACTTCACTCCGAGGTCCTGGCTAAAACTATTTTGACGTCTCTGAACCAGGCCTGTCGCTTATGTGGAGAATAAAGTTTTTTTTTTTTAGCTCACTGTTGTGCATATCAGCTAGCTCACTCCCAAACACTGCCTCAGTGCTTCAGTTGGACGCTGTGGATGTGTGATTGCTTCCAATAGGGGATGTGGATACAAGTTCCCCTGAGTTAGGGCCAAAGATAATTAAACCATACTCATCTTTAGCGCAAGGGACACGAGATATGCAGGTGAGACATTGGTGTTGTAAATCATCAGTCTCTTAACTGTGTCTTCTGGATATTACTTCATCTCTGGGGAATTATATGTGATGTAAGGCCTGCAGCTGGCCCACAGGGCCATATTTACATTGTGACATTTACTTATATAAACTCCCAAGAAATGGACTTTATATAGTACTGTTTTACTGGCCTAAAATATCAGGGATTGCTTTCTGAAATTGTGGGATCTTTATGTTAAACTGCAGTAGAAGCGTTCTCCAAACTCGTCCACAATCATACCTGTGAGCCTCACCTACTAAAGCCTGAGACCATAAAAAAGAATCTGTTTTCTTGCAACAGTAGCTTTATTGCAATAGTAGCTTTAAACAGTGTTCACACTGAGCATGGGGCCTGGAGATGGAAGGAAGCAAAGGCTTTACCATTACTGCTTCCAATTTAATGGTATCTCTGTGATTACTTCATTGTTAAACTGCAAGCTTAATGATAATGTGTGTGCTGTAATGGAGGTCTCTGTAGGGTATTTTGTGTGTCTGTATCATCTCTGCCATTGCAGAATGGAATCATTAACCACAAAAAGCTCTGGCAATAGTACACTGTGTAAAAGGACAGTTATGAAAAGAGCCTGCTGTGATTGAGAGTCCTATATTTCTATAGTAATGCCCCTTATTGCATCAGTGGAATTTAAGGGAGCAATTTGAGAAGTGCAAAACTGCACTGAGGGCAGACTAAGCAATTATATTTTCATGGGAGGAGATTGAGATCAGCCTCTCTTTTCATGGGGCTCAGCAAGGAGTAGATTAAAGACAGATTTAGAGTTTATGTCTATTAAAAGTGATGGATCTCTTCCTTAAAAATGCAAATGAATGTCAAGTTTGTTACAGCCAGTCACTTCAATAAATGTTTTAGAGATTAAGCTTCATAAATTCAAGCTGCACTTCTGTTGCTGCAAGCATTAAACGAAGGCAAATGAATGCTGAGCTGTAAGAAGCTGATTTGGCTTGCAATATCAAGATTACTGCTATAGTGTAAGTTTACTATAATGAACTAGTTGAATGTTTTGACTTGTGATGCTCATTATAAAACAATTTGTTGCGTTGGAATATCAAGGAAATACCCAATTCAGTACAGAAAGTAACTTATAGGTTTCTTCTGGTTAATGCTTCACCATAATAATTGTTTAATTAGTATTTAAAAAAAAAGTAAAGAAACTTCGCAAAACAAAAGGATTATATTGACAAGCTGTGTTTGCATTAGACAACGCTGGGAAAAGCAAAGTAGCAATGTGACTGTAGCCAGGTCAACATGTAGTGCATTGTCAAAAGAGAGCAACTATGTGAAAAGTTTATTCTTTTTACTGTTCTGCGTGGAAAGTGATCATTAGCAGGATCTTTGGACAGGGAATTAATGATCAAAATGTATTCACTGTTTTTTGTGGTTTCACCTGGTACTGAGACAACTGTAGCTGCTGAGCTTGGTATCTGCAGTTGAGGTGCACTACCGTTTTGCAATGCTTTGATAAAACTTCATTGACACAATTCTCTTTATAGCAGTAAGCAGCCTTCTGTGGTTTTCATAGGTAGGCTGGCAAACTTTGGAAAGTGTTTTAGTGTAACTGGAAGACTACATATCTTTTTTTGTAGGAAGCCTTTGGGACACAAACATCTCTGTTGAAGTCTACATTTAGGAGTGGCAACTGTTCCTCTAGTAGGGAAATTATCCTGTCATTCCTAACATGGAATGTGGTAGATGTGCAAAATATCAGTATTAATTTGGTAACAATTTGCCATAATGCAACAGGCAGTAACATGAATTCAATGTTCAGATGTACATATTTCTATAGGAATTCTTCTGCTAAAAAGGAGTAATAAAAAAATGCAAAACACCGAACTATTATAGACAGTTTCAAGATTTTCATGGTATGCTGTAGTGAGGACACAGTACTAAAACTCTGCAGCATGTGGTTATATGTGAGGTTTTTGATCTAACATCTTGTTTGTATGGTGCATGTTCAGCTCGTCGTCTTCAGCTCAGTCCGTGGGAGAGCAGCATCGTTAGCAGGCTCCTGACGCCCACACACTCATTCCTGGCTCGGAGTAAAAGCACAGCTGCATTGTCTGGAGATGCAGGTAATCCTATAAGAACAGAGGCTTCATGTCTCAGACACTTATTTTTCCAGATTCCCTGCTGGATGTTGTAAAGATCTAATTTGAGTCTATGGTAGCATCCCAGAATGAACCTGGATGTCTGTGATTAGTGTGCACGACAGCATGAAAGCTTCTCCCTACAGTTGTTTGCTGTGCCTCTTTCTCTTTCTCCTACTACCTCTTCCTTACTTTTGCCTCTTCACCGGTGCAATAAATGAATACAAAACATGCAGGGCAACAATGTCACGCTGACCATGGCTGTTTAAGGAAAGAAATGCACACCTTGTTGGAAAGAGCTGATTTAGCACATCCACTGCTAAAGCTGTAAGCTGCTTGCTGCAAAGGAGTTTCAGCTCCTACCAGAGCACTTCCCACATGGAGAAAGTTAGACTTTTATACAGATAGGCCCTGGCTACTGTGCATTTAATACCTGTGAAGTTGAATGTGCAGGTTTAGTGAGGTTATAGTAATTATAAAGTTGTCTGCCAACCCCAGAACAGCTCCCTTATGGTACTTATTGAGGGAAAATTAATGTGCAGAAATGTGATGATATTGCTAGGTGGTAATTGAAGGCCCAGGCAAAACTGTATTCCATGTACAACCAGGCCATACCTGTTTATCATGTATTTTAAGCAGATGACAGCTGCCTCTTCTTTTATCATAGGATGTTTTATAATCATCCACTGGGAACTTTACCATTATACCCTCAGCACGTGCAGCAATATGTTATTGTAAGTCTAGGCAAGTATTTCTTGTCTGATGTGGACAGGATTTTTATTCTAATTAAAGAACATAGAAGGTAAGAAGGAACAGAGATCTGCTAAGATTACTTTTAAAGAAGCTTTCACTTAAGAATTCTTATTACTAATTAGGCTGTAGAATGTTTCCACTGGGATAGTGCTGTAGGAGCAAAAATGTGGATCATGTTCTGCAAATAGTAGAACTAAGAAGCACAGAATTCTTTTTTACTCTTCAAAAACAGTAGCTTGTAAAATTAATATTTAATATCACCAACCAGGAAGGATATTGGAAATTCAGCTCTTCATTAGGGAATAGTTGAGAACCATGTAAGTGGTTCCTGGAGCAAGAATGAAGCTTTTTGTGACTGCTCTTGTTTATACTGCACAGCCAACTAAACTGAGTGGAATATTAAGAAAGGCTAAAAGCAGCAGGAAAGATTGATTTGTCAGTTCGGTCTAAGGCAATTCCCTGAAATTCCTTCCCTCTGCTAACTGGAACTATACCACCAGAAGAATAATCCATCTGCTCATTGTTTTCCAGGTATTATTGTCTAGGAGCAATAACTTCAGCCCCTTCATACAGGATGCTTCCTGGAGATTAATGATCAGGTGATGGCAATGGCTCACAGCTGTGCTCTGAGCACTCCCCTCATCCTAGCCTGCCATTATTCCCTAGAATGTTACCTTGCCCTTTGGCTGTAAAAATAAATTGCAGTGTAAAAAATCCAAGCTGAGTTAAATATGGATTAATGTCCTTAAATTTTAAGTGAGCTATTAGGGACATCCTGTGTAAGAGTACATCTGGATCTTTTTGTAAATAAATCCTTCAAAACCAAAAGGTTTTTAAAATAGCTTTCAAAAAGCTCCTCTGAATAGATGTAGTCCTGTTAGTACATGAATAACTGGAAGTTCTGCCTAAAGCATTGTTTGGCAACTTCAGAAATGAAAATGAACTGTTCCTCTTTTAATACTTGTGTTGTCATCCTTGGTGGTATCTTCATATAATCAGATTGCAGAAGGGGAATTGAATCACAGAGCAGGAGCCACATAAATAAAGTGGTCTAAAGAATTATTATGCCACTGCCTCCTTTATGGTTTAGATGCCCTCAACTAAAATAAAAACACAAACAAAAATCCCCGTTTTATTGTTTCTTGCTTGTTTTTAAGTTAGTCATAATTCCTCATTAAACATAAATCCCTATAAACTATAAGGCAAGAATTAGTGCAATTGCTGCAACACTTACATGAGACCCTTTATTCATAATGTTAATCTTTTGGTGCAGGAGAATTTGCAGCATTAGTACTGTTAAGTCTATGAGCTCTTCCTGTAACAGCAGCTGTAGTTTTGTAAAACTAGAAGAATTAACTGTATGTGGAACTGCATTCTTTGAAGTGTTCTCAGAGAGGAATATACAGGCAAATAGTATTGGTTTGGTTTCATTTGGTGTGGCTTTTCATTAAGGAAATAGAGGGTGTAAATTTCTTTGACATGGGAAAAAAAAATAGTAAAGATATTATGTAGAGCTCCTATTTTTTTCCTTAAGTGACATGCTGGATAATAATTGTGCTAAGACCCAATTAAATGACCAGAACAGACAAATAGGAGTAGAAAAATAAAACTTTGCAGTAATAACATAGTTTTTCCCAATCTTCTCCTTCAGTTAAATCAAGAGAAAGTCTGAGAACACTTTGCTGCAAGAAGTTTCCCATGATATAAGTTCTCTTTGAAGATAAAATCAGAGCACTGTATATCTGATACCTGCTATTGTCAGATCTTTTGGTAATAGTCTTTTTTCTGGTGCAAACCAACAAAAGCTGCCATCCTGGTTACTCAAATACTAATTTCCAAGCTGATTTGTTGTTGTCAGCCTGCTTTATTTTAAAATGTGTAAAATAGTTTGCTGTTGAGAATGTATTTGAGTTGTTTTTCTAGAAGTATCAAAAAATATAATGGGCTAAAATATTCCTAAAAAGAAGAATTTTTAAAAACAAATCACTTGCTGTAATTTGTAGACAGAAATTTAATTGTTACAATACAACTGCTTCGTATTGTTAATGGATTTTGATCTTTGTGTGTATGTCTCCTTTAATTTTTCTTCATTTCCAATGCAATTCATAGGCATTCTGATTCTGTTTGATTGCTTTCTATTCTGAATGTAATTGAAACTCATTTTAATGTGTGTGCTAAGCTAATCTGTCAGACCAGCCATTATTTCTACTGCTTTTTCAGAACCACCAGTTGTACAAAAACTTAACAGGAAAATACTATCTCCTACCTGTATCATGGCATACTTCTTAATTTTTTAAAAAGAGATCATTAGTTTACAAATGGGGAAGTGCATGAGCACCAACTGAACCTGCATCCTTAATGTATGTGTGGCCAAGCTAATGTGTCAAATGATGGTTCTGACTTGATAATTAGTCATTTCTCTTTGTATTAACACCTTCTCTCTTTTCTGTCTTTCTCGGTCGTTTCTGTTCCTGATGGCTTTCCTCTGTCAATTCTCCGATGCTGCTCTGTAATTAAAACTAATAAATAACCAAACCAACCAACACGGTAGTTATCCCCGTTTGTCCCCGTTCAGCATCTTGCAGCCCTCTCAGTCCTCTGTCCTACAAGGCCATGAACTGTAGGAATTCAGGAGAACGAGCAAAACTTTATGCTTCTACTGATGCTGTTGGACGTCGGCGAACAACGCACCTTGCAGGGGTAAGCTTGGCAGCTGCACGTGTACATCGTGTCCTGTGCCGTGACCAGCTAACTGCGCTGCTTGTTAGGCCTGGAATAGCTGAAGGGATATTTCCTCCCCTCTGCACTGTCCCCACCCTCTCCAGTTTGTGTCATAGTTGGCTGGATTTTAACTGAAACATGCTAGGTTATGTGGTGGCACAGCCTGATTGTGCACCAATGTGGAAAAACACTGATGTTTTCCAAACACCCGTGTTTGCAGTGTAGATGCCTTAGCTTCGCACAAGGCACAGACGCAGTCACAGTGCCAGGTTCTCAAGTGGATTCTTTGCTGTCTTTTAAGGCCCGAGATAGTGTTGCCACTTTTCCCTCAGTGGGGAAATTGTTTTTCCTAGCAGGCTGTTTTCACAAAGATTCCAGAATTTGATGTCTTCTGAGGCCTCTAGCAAATTCAGCTGAGCCCCTAAAATAAAGAGGGGAATGCATGCACTCACATGTCTCTTTACATAAGTGCGCTGAGTACTCTCACATCATCTGTGCTTTCTTAGGAGACCGGGCTAGTAAACTTTTCCTCAATAGGAAGGAAGAAGTTGGTTTAGGAGCATGGTTTATAAGCAAAGCATTCCACAGGTTCATTCTGAATGATTTAGTAGCAGTACTAGGGCTGATCTGAGCTTTTAGGAACATCAGAACAGTAGAACAAACTTGTGTTGACTGTGCTTCAAGCCAATGGGATGCAGCCAGATCCAGTTCAGATTCATTTGATGAACCTGAGCAGTTATTTTTTTCTTGTACTAACCCGAGTTAGAGTGTGTGAAGTCATCTCTGCAAAACATTGTGTAAGAGGTGCTTGCATTTTTGTTTGGCCTGATGGGCAGAAGGTCAAGAGGCAGTGCTGCTACTGACATCCTTGTTGGAAGCAGTGTTAATCCAAGTGCCACGAGTCATAGCCACTACTTAGTCTTTCAGGCAGAGGGTAGTATATTGAAGTTTAAGCTAAGGCTAGCCTTGGTATGTATCTCAAGAGAAATTTCTTACCATGTGCTTAGAGCATTGCAGTCTCCCAGCCTATTGGTTCTTCCTTTTGAGTCTTTCTGATTGCAAGAAGTTTGGGGTTTGGCTTTTTTTTCTAAATTAGAAAGAAGAAAAGTTGGTTTTTTTGATGGGGGAGGTGATCTAAAGCTCTTGTTAATATGAAATGAGTGAGTTAAGAGCTGTTTCCAGTAGTCTGTGTGATTTGGAGAATCATTTATGCTTCTGCAAACTTCTGTATGAATTCAGCTTTTTACTTTATTGATATGAAGAAAATTTTCTGATGCTCTGCTTTCAGTACTAATAAAGCAGATCCAATACAGAGTTACTGCTACAAAGTCAAAACTCTTGTCTATCGTAATGCATTTATTCTGCTTGTGTTTACTTTGATAACTCAGCACATCATGTGCTCATGAAGTTGGTTTCAGTCCTTCTTTTCCAGTTGTTAACCTGGCTTTCAGTTCAGGGGACCAGCATTGCACAGCTCTCAGCTGGTGAGGCTCTCAAGACTCATGACACACCTCTTGCAGGGGCTGTGTTTAAGCCCCAGCCAAGGTGATGAGCAGAAGCCTCTGCATCATGGTGGCTGAGTGGCAGCTCAGTGTACTTTCCAGTATTCCTCTTCTTCATAATCCTGGGATCTAAGCTCATTATTCCAAAACCATGAAGTTTTTCATCTATATTTAAATATGGGGAATATATAGATGCCTAAATTCTGATATATCCCCTTAAAGCAGTAGTTCTGTTGCAGCTCTGATTTGTATTATTAGAAATGCTTCTCAGCTTAGGATTCTATTTTTTAAAAATAAAGAAGGATAAAGGAAAGCACTATCATGTATAAGAACTAATGGCAAAAACTATGTACTGTAAAGTCATCCAAAAAAAGAAAGAATAGGATAACTGGTGTACCATATTCGGAAACTTTGAGGACATCTGTGGTGTTCACTTTTAAGTATGAACTGAAAATGTTGTGATATATGGGAAGACTGTGACAAAGTATGAGCAGGGGGAGTTAATGTTTTCTTCTAAAGAAATCCTGTGCTTATGGGATGAAGAGGAAGGTACTCTGTGGCAATCAGCAAAAATCAAACTATAAAAGGTAATTTTTTTTTCCTGTGTGAAAATAAGCCTCTGCAAAATAGCCCATTACATCTTAGGACAGGAAAGAATGATTAAGAAGGATCCTTGTTGTCTAATGCATATCTACTAACAAAGATGGTGTCAGGGTACAGGAGCTATATCAAGGAACTTGTTAAACAAGCTGTAGAAACCACTGACTCAGCACTGCTTTTTGTCAGCCCCCCAGCTCCTCATCCTTAACTGAGCTTGCTTTGCTTTCTTTAGCTGTGTGAACTCTGGCTTGACTTTGTCTTTTTGTTTGCCGAGCTATAGACTGACAAAAGAGAAAAGGACCATTTGTCATCCAGCTTCTCAGCCAACTTTAAAGGAGGTCATTTTACTTCCAGCCTCAAAGCTAGATCATCAGCTCCCTCTCCAGTTTGGTAAGTCAAGTGCATGCTTAGCTAGACATGAGCTCTGATTGTTCTATTAATTAAATGTGAAACAGCACAAACTTATTCGATGATGTAGATGTTTTCTCTCTGCAAGAAAAGAAAATAAGTCCTGCTTTAAAAGAAATCTTGCTACTGCTCTGGAGAAGGGGAAGGGGCAGGAAAATACTTGGTTTCTCCCTTCCCGGTTGGGCTCAGTGCTCACACATCTGGAGAGTTGGAGAGAGGCATTTTGCATGAAACCAAATCAGTTGTGGCAGCAGTTCTGCTTAACAGAGAAACAGAGAAGTGGTTTTATTTTTAGCTGCTATGGTTGTAGAAGTGGAAACCAGCATTGTCACTCTTTGATTACACAGGCATGCATCGAAGTCTTTGCCTTTTTTGCCTGGCACACCCAAGCAGATAACTTCCCCACCTGGTTCCTCCAAAGTGTCCTCTGCTCAGACACGTCCTCCCTCTCCTGGCAACATCCGGCCAGTCAAAAAAGAGATCAAACCAGAGGGTGAGAAGAAAAGACCAGAAAAGGAGGCTGAAAAGGCCAATGAGGCGAGGACAGAAGAGAGTAAAGGAACTTCAGCAGGTGGTGCTGGAGAACCTGCAAATCAGGAACAGCTCACTGTCCAAGCAGAGCTAACTCAAGGTAAGGAGACATCCTACTTTAGGATAAGGAATGTTTTATATTTTTCCTTCCCTTTCTCTGAAATGATGTAGCTTTCAGTAGTTTTCTGTCAAAGGTCAGTCTGAATTCTTCACAACACTCCTGCAGATGTATGTTCATTATGAGGAAATTGTAGACAGGTTGAAGCCCTCCTGCTTCTAAGTCAAAACAACATGCCAAGCTGCCTCATACCGTGTGGCTTCACAAGCCTCTTCTTTATATGGGGGACAGGAATTTTGTCCCCCGAATCATAACATCTTTACACACTGCTGAAGTAGAATAATAATGGTCTGAAGACTTAACAGTACAGGAATCTACCACTTAAGGTCATGTGAGCATGTCCAACTCTGCTAGACACAGTGCACTTGTGCTGGTAACACTGCTATCTTATGTATAATATTGCAAGAGGACCATATCACAGGAGACATTAGCAGAATATAATAGATTGCAAAGAACCAAGGAAAAGAGTAAAATTAATAGGGGGAATTTTTAAAGGAAAATGAGTTATTAAAAATAGTTAACAAATGAATGAGAAACCCACACCGAGCCCTACCAACCCTGAAAAGCAGCAATACAGAAAAAGATGTACACAAAAAGCAAAATAATGACTGCAAAGTGGAAAAAGGGCAAAAGGTAAATCTGAAAATGAAAAAATACACTTTTTTTCTAGCAGAATTTTAGTTCATTCTAAACTTGTGTCTCTTGCAGATGAGATAGAAAGTCCAGTATGACCACTGGGAAACACAGGTTAGTTAGGATTCTAAACTTAAAATTCATAGACTTCCTGTAGTTATCTTTCTTAACAGTTTTAAGTATTAGTAATCTTGCATTTAACTGCAGGATGTGTAGTTTGGGCTTGTTCTGTAGGAAAAATCCCACCTGACATGATTTATTTTATTAAGTTCTGTTACAGTAGTTCCTGTCTGATACCCAGGTCCTACTATAAAAGGTGCAACCCCACAAAAAGGGTGGATGAATGTATCTGTGGGCCATAGGCATGCAAAGGAGATTTAATTGCCATCTTTTGCCTGCTTCCTTTTGAGGAGAAAACTTCCTTTTAAGACCATTTCAGAGATACCACTGAGATAACTTTGCAAGTGTTTACGAGTTGTAGCTGTCCAGTATGAGGTGCAGACCAGAGGAACCATCATCCTTGTTTTACTGTTTAGTTCAGGAGGAAGGGACTCCACTTCTTTGCAGCATCAGTCAATATTTGAGTTTGTGACAAGGTCTCTTAGGATTGAAATAGGTTATTTGTGATAAAGGTATTCAAAAGTCAAGCAGCTTGTATTCACAGCAAAGAATACAAACAAGACTAAAAAGTGAAGACAAATGAAGAGGGGTGCTATAGTTAAAGTGGTGAGCACCCTTCAGATAGAATGTTTTTTTCCAAAACCAGAGGGAGGGGATGGTTGGGACCAAAGATGGAGATCTCAGGCAGAGCATTTCACATGTGAGGTTATAGGATGGCTTTGTACTGCCTATGGAAGGCCCAGCTTCCAAAACTTAGTTACTGGTTGAATTCAAGAATCTAGAGAGGTGCGAGTACAGCATTTGAGGCTACAGGAATGTTGCTGATTCTCCTGGGCCTGTGTTGCAGGTGAATGCAGTTCATTCCCTACAGGTAACAGCACTGGCCTTTCGCTGGTCTGGCTCAGCTGCCTGCTGGCTCTATGTTCACAGGAGCCAGGAGGTCAGCAGGTAGAAATTGCTGATGAAGCTGTTCCAGCTTTTGCAGGCAAATCTCACACACAACTTTACTAATGCCAATGAAGCTTTAGTCTTTTGGGCATTATCTGTTCAGACAGTACGTCAGGTGTGCATTAAGCTACTTGTTATGCTGCCAACTTCAGCACCTGAGGCAAGAAGCAAACCCCAAGAAGCACAAAGCTGTGTTCCCTTCAAAGCAACCGCTCTGCCTTAGCCCATGTTAGTAAATTAAAAAGGGCTGAGGTGCAGGAACTCTGTCATTTATACTGTTTACAATTACAAAGGCTCTCTGGTATGTTTCTGATCCAGGCTGTAATTGCAGCCTCTCATTTTCTTACTTTTTGTCCCCAAGGCTACTAAGAGCATGGCTCTAAATAGCTCCCAAGCTTCAGAGTGATCAAATTGCTTACCTTTTTATATTTCAACATGTCAGAATTTTCTGAGTTCTCAGCTACATCTTGGAGGTCAGCCCAGGTCCAGACTGTTCCCTCGGGTTGGGCTGAATACCTGTTTTGGTAATGTGAGAGAATAGTGCTCCATTGAGCTAGTGCTAAACTGTGCCAGCTCACCTCAAGGCTAGAGAACAGGCCCCAACATTCTTTAAATTACTGGTGCAGAAGTATCATTTGAATTCACGGTCAAAGCCCTGAAGCAGGTATAGAAAGAACTCTGTAGTTTTTAGCTGATAGAAGAGGAGAGAAGGAAGGTCAATTCAGATGGGAATTCAGCACAACTGAAATTTATGTTTGAAAACAACTGAATTGATGTTTGTTTACATTATGAAGTATAGGAAGGGGAAAGTCAGGGAGGAAGCTCCTCTTTAGAAGTTGCTAGTGAGGTTAGGAAAATTGTCACATCCCAGTGTATGGTTAGAAATGCAGATTTAAAATCATCTGCTTGCTGTTTCTTATGACTTATTTTGCATAGATATTACTAGGGTGAGAATCTGATTTCATTGACAGTTCAAAGTCTTCCCTCTCCGTGTTTGCCTGCCTTCCCAGATGGGATTACTCTGGGAATGCTTCCTAATGTTAGCTTGTGTGTTGGCAATGGCCCCTGGTGTCTAGAGAAAAGGTGATGAGTCACTCTGTACCTGTGCTAGAGAATGCCAGGCAAACTTACAGAAATATGAACTAGTCTTTTACTTGAAAAAAAACCTGTAACATCTTCTCTGCTACATGGACAAAGCTGGCCCTGAATAAAGAATTGATATGAAGGCACTACTGAGATTTGAACACAAGTCACAGTTCACCAATAGTGACAAAATTTAAAAAGCTGTGTCCCATGTGTTGCCCCAGGTTGGAGCAGCTGCAAAACTGATGACAGCTGATGTCCTACGCTTGGTGCAGATCACTTCAGACAGTTGATGTTTGAGATCACCAGGTCACCAAAAGTGATTGTCACGAAAAATTCCGACTCTGATCTTCAGATGTGGATAATCAGAAAGTACAGGATATAATTTCACAACGTTTTATTTCTGCTCTTCAAACAGAATTGGGCAAGCTTAAGAAATGTGGTAGTAGGGAGTTGCTGAGTCAGCGTAACTCCTGTTAAGCACCTGTCCGCATTTTCTGACAGAAAACTTGGCTTACACTTTCAGCTTACACTTTCACATACCCTGCAAAACCAAACTTCCCTGGAGGTATGTGAACCTCTAGCATCTGGAAACATCTTTGTGTTGGTTTGACATTAGTTAATATTGGGGAGGAAGGAAGGAAAACATCTACGGAGATAGTTCTGAGAGAGGCTCTTGGGAGCTTCAGAAAGAGCCAATAGCTGCCCAGTTCTGAGAACTGACAACTTTATAAACCATTAGAAATCAGAATCCACCCCCGTGAACACCCATTTTAAAGCCCGGGAAACTCTGAACTGTCTCTTTTCAGCTTCCGGCTTCTGAAGGTGCCGGAGCTGTGGGGGGGGAGGGCCCGGCCTGGTTCCAGCGCGACCTGGCGGGGCCTGGCCGGGCCGGGCCGCCCCCCACCCCCAGCGGCTCTCTGGCAGGCTGAGAGGCCAGGGGAGCCCTCCAGCCGGAGCAGGGTCCAGGCCCTGCCTCTGGCCACCCTCGCCTCTGGCTGTGCAGAGCTGAGATTCCCCTGGGCCATGCCGGGTCAGCGGCTGCGGAGCAGAGAGAGAGAGGAGCCCAGCTCGCCTGCAATCCAATCCATCACCGTGACAGCTCCAGCCACTGCCGGCCTGGGTGAAATGTTAACCCTGCCAGTGCCCAGATGAGATTTGCAGACCATGATACTTCCCTTGGGTGAGAGAAAACCAGAGGGTGACAACGTGAACAGAACCGGGTCAGTGGAGAAAGAGTTTAAGTATCAGAATGAGGAGAGAGGGAACGAGGCGATGTCTTAGAATTGGGACTGAAAGTTCTTTTGGTAACACCATGGAGATGGACTATAATAACTACTGCATTTCCTCTAATTCATGAGAGAAAACAAGTATGGGGAGAAGGTGACATGTTCACTGTGAACCTGACCAGAGGCAGCAGATTTTTGAAGAAGCAGTGGTGCTCTGAGAGGAGTAAAGAAGACTCTGTGTTTCAGGGAGCAGAGAAAAAAGACTTGTGTTTCTTAGAGATGAAGATGATTGTAGAAACTGGTAAAGTGAGTCTTTTCCTTTGAACAGCCCATCTTTAAAAATGACACCCCATAAGTTGACAATGACCCATTGACTCAATTGCGAAAATGGGAGGAATTTCACAACAGCAGAGTTTTTCTAAACCGGGCAACTGCTGTTTTGTGAAGATGCAAAGCCACAAGAAGACTGTTCTTGTGGACATATCTCCAAGGTGTTGAAGAAGAAAACTCCTCGCCCTATGCGAATTGAAGAAAGATTATTGTAGAAGTGATAACTGATTTAAAAATCCCAGATCTTGTTTTATGTTGTCAAGTGGAAAAGAGAAAGGTGGGCAGGGGGAAAAGTGTTCTAGAAGTTTCATTTTGATTTTTCCTTTTCATTTTGGTTTTTTTTTTTTAGTTTTGTTAATAAACTTTCCTTATGGTCTAAGTTTGAGCCTGTTTTTCCTTTCTCCTAAAATCATATCTCACAACAGAACAATAAGTAAGTGGACTAGTGAGTTTAGCTAGTTCTAAACCCACAACAATCTTCCTCCTATGAATTATTTAAAAAAACATAAGCTTGAGAACATTTTGCAGTGCATTCAAAAGTATTTTCTGTTCCTTTCAAAGGAGTGACATCTGGCTACTGTGTTTGTACAAACTAATTCTCTTTCCCATTTGTTTCAGCAGCCAGCCCATCCCTACCTCCTGCTCCACCAGCTGTTTCTCCAGCCCCAGCACTGCCCAAGCCCTCTGCAGGTACGACTGACCCTGAAGAAGCAACAAGGCTGCTGACTGAGAAGAGGCGCCTTGCCCGTGAGCAGCGGGAACGGGAGGAGCAGGAAAGGAGGGAGAGAGAAGAGTTTGAAAGGTAATTCTAGGCCTCTGCAGTAGAGAAGATATGTTTTTAGCAGCTTCTTGTGTGTATTCTGCTGTTACATTGTTATATATGAAGTGCTGCACTGAAGTGCAGGAGGCACAAGTTCTTACCCAAAACCATAATGGGTTTTTCAGTTGGTGCAATATATACCTAAGCAGATCCGTAATGTTAAAACTTACTGTAAGCGGTGCTTTAAAATTGGATGGGAAGAGAGAGCAGATCCTTGCAGTTGTGATTTATTTTTTCCTCAGAGAATAACAAAGCTGTGCTTTTTGTTCCAGCTAGTGAACCCTTCATGGCTATTTTCAGCTTTATGATTGGCACAAGGTTTCTTACTTTGAGTTGTAAGATCTCTATTGTGGGTGGTGCTTTAGGTGTCCAGCTGTTGTGACTTAGACCTCTTCATTTTCTCATCTAAAATAAAGATGCCCCTCACACCCTCCCAACAGTTTTGGAGGGTAATTAATGTTACATCTCACTTTTTAATAGCAAATGAATAGCCCATCTAGATACCCATGACTCTGGCTACAGCAAGTGTATTTTTAGAGAGCTGCCATGCCTCTGGAATTTGTTGGACTTCTTGGAACAAGGCAGAACCAGTTAAAATACCCTGGCTTCCCAAAAGGCTCACAACAGTGACCCTCTCAAAAAGAGTTTTAAAGGAAAAAAGAGATTCTGTGGCATAAGAGTAATATGGTGAATAAATACAATGACAGAAAGATCAAAAATAAAAAGTAAAGAAAAATCAGCTTTCACAGTGAAAGGAGTTCCCAGTGTCTGTGCAGAAAGAACTTGAAAGGAGTTGAGGCCAGCTGGATAATGTTGATCTTCAGTGAAGTAAGTCACTTGAACAGATTGAGACATACCTTATGTTGCTGAGCTACAAAATGGAAGCTGAATTGCTGTTCTGATAAGCATAAAGGAATGTGTATAGGAAATAATCCTAACTTGACTCCTTGTCTCTGGGTGAATTGTTTCTGAGGGAAGAGATCTCGTTTGGAGTTGAATATAAGAAGGTATCAGGTAAGTCATGATTGGCAAAGTAAATGAACTGTTACAAGTTAGTAGAAAACAAGAACAAAACAAAAATATCATTCTGAACTAATCAAGATAAATCTACATTTTGGATGTTGAGTTTTATATGCTTTTGAGATAGTAAAATCAGTAAAACTAGAAAAATAAGTGCAGACAAACATCAAGGAAGATCACAAGTACAACAAAGCCCTCATATGAAAATCTACTAAACAGGTGAGGGTTCTTCAGCTGGGAAGATATGCTAAAATGTCCTAAATAATTTGGGAAACATCAAAGGTGAAGGGGAAAAGTTACTCACTTTATAATACAAGGATGAAGGGCCTTTAGTAAGGATAGAAGGTACCCTTCAAAAATCAGCAGAATTAAATACTTATTTTAATCAAGGAATCATTGCCATGAGGTGAGATGGGTGCCAAAAATGCATACTGTTTCAGAATGTGATCATATGAAAGAGCAGAAAGGACTGTTTTGCAAAATGTATTAATCGTAGATACTATTTCTGATTCAGAAAGTATGTGAGTCATAGATTAGGCAGAGGTATGCTGGGGAAGTGTTGGTGTTGCATTGCAAAGTTTTTTATATTCCATAGGGCTTCATGTTTGGCCCCTATGGGAAGCAGAACAGACAGCTTAGGAGTAGGGCAGCACTGCACCCTTTTGCAAGTTGGGGTAGCAGTGCTGGATCAGGAACCTGGTGGTTTGGCTTTTCTACCTACTCTTATTACCTGATTTTCTAATCCTTATTTAATGATTGCAGACAAAAGAAAGAGGAGTTGTCACAGAGGATAGCTGAAGAAAGAGCTCGCCGTGAAGAGGAGGAAGCTCGCAGACAAGAAGCAGAAAAACAAAGGAAGGATGCAGAGGAGCGGGAAAAGGAGGAACGGCTGCGCCGCCAGGCAGAAGAGAGAGAGCAGAAGGAGAAAGAAGAGATGGAGCGCATTCAGAAACAAGTATGCTTCCCTCTTGAAATTTCTGGGCCAATCTGGCTGGCAGCAAAGTGGGTGAAGCAGCACCTCTTACACAGCACCTAAATTAGAGCAATATCTAGAATTTAAATGCTATCTGAAAAGTGTTGGGACAGAGTTCATTCCGTATAAACGGAATTCCACATATGGAATGGAGTTGAGGTTTGGGGGTTTTTTTCCTCTCACTTTACAATGTATTTAGAACAAATCCTTTGTTATTCCTCATAAATTGTGATGAAAAAAAATCAATAGAGTTGAATAGGGGAATTTTGATAAATGCTGTTAGACCAGAGAATTCTTTGTCCCAATAGTTACAGCAAGTCCAGATACAAAGGTAACTGTTCATTGTGTTGGAGATGTAGTACTGCTGAGTTCTAATCCTATGTCAAATTCTGCTTTTGTGTAGGGCTGGTGCGAAGCAGTAGATTTAATCAAACCAAGGAGAACCTTTATCTGGCCCAGTACTCTTGAAATCAGAGTAGCTAGTCAAAAGACATAAGATAATAAATGAAAATTATGTTTTTCTTCAAGTGCTTTCATTTTTGGTGGGCATAGTGTTGGTTTACTAACTTAAGAAGAGGCTGTGGTAAGCATTCTGGATAGGATTCTTCTCACACGTCCTCTTACTTCTTGCATGTGCTTTATTCTTCCACAATCCAACAATTCAATTTGCCTTGTAGAAACAAGGTTTTCTTCTGGTGTATAAATATATGCTTCTTATAAAAAATGTTTAAAGGATTGTGCTAGTGCACATGAAACTGAGAAACTCCATTCTTCTTTTTCAGAAGATGTGTGCGCTTTAGCACTCAGAGATAGCACATAGCTAAAGGCTTTTTTGGACATTTGAGATGCAAAAATGATCTATTGTAGTAGTTCCATCATATAACAGTGTCACGGTCAGGGAGCAAGGCCCCTCTACAGTATATTCCAGACAAATTTTGTATTTCATTAAAAAAGCAGGAATGGAAAGTTTGTGCAAATGGGCCTGTGGCTATTTGCCCTTGGTCTCGTTAAACAGTTACACTTTGTCTGCCAAACAAAACATTCTACTGCATTTGTTTTACTCTCAAAAATGTCCACTGCACAAAAAATGGATCTCTCTAATACTTTCCTGGTTGCTGTTTTAATGCTGAAGTCTAGAAAATTATTCCTGATCTGTCATCTGATGTGTTTTGGAATGGGCACAGAGCCAAACATGATATCTCTTGTTTAGTTATTATCTCTTAATGCTATGCGAAACATGGAGATTAATCAAGAAATGTGCAATTCCATCTGAAAAGATTTTTGAAGACTTGTAAACCCCAAAAGTGTCTTTTCAGGGTGTTGTAGATATGCATACTTAGACATAGACTACAAAACTATCCTTAAATAGTAAATTATTCCTCACTTCTTTTTCTTTTACCACCAACATAGAAAGAAGAGGAAGCTCGCCTGCGGGAAGAGGCCGAGAGGATTAGATTAGAACGTGAAAAACATTTCCAAAGAGAAGAGCAAGAGCGCCTGGAAAGGAAGAAGGTAACTCAGTCCATGCAGAGAAACTCTGATTGGTTTTGCCTAAGCAGTCTGTTTCCACCTCAGCAGGGGGAGTAAATGATAGAAATGTGCTCTCAGAAAGGCTGCAGTCCTCATTGACCTGATGTGACAATGAGGGGAATATTGCCAACAGTAATAAATTATTCATTTTTTTGCAATAAACAGATACAGCTGATAAATGACAAGCAGTTGTGGTTTGGGAGAAAGATATTCAAATTAATGCCAGCAAACATCATTTTACCCCTTTGCATTTCATTGTAGAGACTTGAGGAGATCATGAGGAGAACTAGGCGTGTAGAAGCTGTAGATAAGGTCAGTGCTGCTACTTTACATGTATAAATATTGAACACATTTCTAGATTTTTCCCTAGCGCCATTTTTAATTTACAAAACTGTGCTTCCTTTGTAGAAATCCAATGACCAGCAAAATGGACATATATCAAAGGCAAATATTACTGGAGAATCAGGTATTGTGTTTAACTGTGCACTGAGCAGAACAGGTGAATAAAAGCCTACTGAACACAATGATTTGAGAAACAGTTCTGAAACCTGGCATGCTAATTGCAGTTTAAAAAAACTGTGAGAGGAGTATAAATGAAATCTTAGCAGACATTAATTATTTAGCCTTTCTGTATGGGTAGTTAGTCATTACTAAATGAGTCCAATGTTTTAGCAACTTTGTCACTGATGTTTAGCAAAAAGAAATTTTCTTAACAAGTTTAATTATTTATAAAGTAAAAATAAATTATTTTGTGATTTGTATCACAAAATAAAGTGATTCTACAGTTTGTTTCTTATATTATTTCAGGTGTGGTTGTTGTCAATTTACTCAATTTTCTTAAAAGATTATTTCTTCTTAGTCATCTAAACAAAGTGTTCCTGAACATCTCCCTCTGACTTCTTTCTTCCACACCTGCTGCCTTATTCACTTGGTCTTTATTTCTTTTTTTGACAAAACTACTACAAAAGCTTAGTCTTGTCACACCCACCCTTGTCTCTATTTCTTGTGGGGTAATCTTCTATATAAGACTTTAATACTTGTAATAAAGGAAGGAGAATAAAATGTAGCTTATATTCAACAATTGCCAGGTGTGAATTAGCACCATTTAATGATACTGAAGTCAAGCTTCCAAATGGCTTATCCTATTGTAGGATAACATATTAAATGGCATTAATCTTTTTCTTCTTTGTATTTGGGTTGAGTAACAGAGAAGGCAGCAGCACTGACTAATGGATGACTTTTTTCCTTGATTTTTAAAGTGAACACTATAATTAGTACTATCAGGAAACCTTTTCACACAGATCTGTGTTTGTTACTTGTTTACATATTATCTTGAGAAAAAACGTTTGTGAGCTACTAGTACAGGACTCATCTGGGATGCCATCTTTGTCTTTGGGCACTGTTGAAGTTATTATAAACCACTTAAAGAATTCCTGAAACTATAAAGGGTTCCACAACCTTTGGCTAGTGTTTTTCCTCTAGAGATAGATGAGAAGTAGTCTTCTATCAGTTTCCTAAGGCAGAGGAGACTTTGGATTTCCATTTCCCTGGGCCCAAGGGAAGACCAGAGTCCTTGAGTGACTGAATAAAGAGAAAACTGCTCTCAGCCTCAGGGCTGCTCTACTGTTTGACTTTGCATTATCTATATGTGCCTTTGAGTTAAAGGTATGGATTAATGGGTATATTCAGCTACATGAATTTCCATATTGCACTTTAACAGATCTCTGACTCTCCACAAACAGTTTGTTTTTAAAATTTTTTCTTAAGTCTTACTGTTTGCCAAAACCTGAACAGATATTTATGGGAATGGCCAAATCACACAATGAATAAAATCCATTTTTTTCATTCATTTGGCCTCTGCTTCAAAATATAAGGTTGTTCTGCATTTCCAAAGCGGGACAATTTTTCTTCTGTTTTTTTCTTTCTAAATGTTAAAACAAATATATTTTCCTGTTATTCCATTTGTAGAAGCACAGAATACTCTATTTCTAGTATCTTCCATGTAAAAACTTGCCAATGATCAGACTAAGACATTCAGTATAAAAGTCTTCAGCCCAAACTTTTGGAGTATAGTGAAACAGAGCAGCTGAAGAAGAGGCTTACCAGATGAGGTTTGGGTAACATAAATAAATGCATCCAAGAATATGAATACTGAATTGTCCTTGCAATTACTGTAGCAGATGTTAGCAGGGTAGGGTGTAGTTGCTTCCTCTTGCTGACCTGTATATGAATAGAATGACTCTAGATACAGTGCAGAAAGCTGTATTTGTAATTTAAAAGAAAACCATGAGGCAAGCCAGAAATGTGTCATGTGGTCTCAGCAAGAGGGACAAGAATAATTTCATTTTATGTTGCTCTCTACAATGTTTTATAGTAGTAATTTGGTACTTATTGAAAGGAGTGTCCTTCCCAATGGAGTTATGGTTTTTTTTTCCTTGATTTCTTTTTGAGTCACTGGAATCAAGAAATACCAGTGCATGGAATTAGTAATGTCCAAGTTTTGCTTTATTCCATTCTCTATTGCTACTTAGCGTAACAGCATACTTTCTATTACAGCATAAAATTCTATCACATACAGCCTCTTTTGCTCGCTGGCTCATATGTTGGAATTGTGCATATGATTGTAAAATATTTATTCTTGTTCACAAAACTATGGCTTTGAAATCTGCAACATTTACTTTGGGCCTCAAACAGGGTTTGTGCGCCCAAAAAGTTGATAAAGGAGATGGGATTGGGTAGTGAGGGCGGAGAGGGGTGCGGGAACCGTATATTTTTTAAAACTGTAACTCTCCTTGGCTTTGCTGGCTTTTGTAGAAAATATTTTACCCTAATCTACAGGGGAGATGCTGCTGCTTGGTTTTATGAAACCTTGTTTTCTCTGCCCAGTCGCAGCCAGCCCTGCATCTCCCTCAGAGCCTCCAGCAGGGCCTCAGCTCCAGCACGCAGTGCCACCTCCGCACAATGGGTCTCCGGCTGCCTGCATGCGTGTGGTGGTCCCGCAGCAGCCCCCCGGAAATGTGGACAGGTAAAACATTGCCAGGTAGCAGGGAGCCCTGTGTGGAGAATGAGAGCTGCTAGAGTAATAAATTGTATTCATATCCATGAGTTCATTAACTAAGTAAGAGGCAACTTGCCTCTGCCTTGTTTGCTAGGTTTTATCATTTCCTGTGCTCAGAAAAGAACTTTGTCATATTTCAAGTGCCAGTAACTACTTTTTGCTAACTGATGGGGAAAAATGTAAAAAAAATAATAGAGCATGTTCTTTGCAGTGTTTGGAAGAATGTGATTGGCAGCAATTTTTGCATTTATTGAAACCTAATGGAAAGGGATATTTTTTCTTTTCCTTTCCCTGAATTAAGCATTATAAAACCCACTCTGGGCTTGCACTGCTTATTTTCTTAATTCAAATAATGAGTACTGTGCTTTCAGCTTTTATGTTTTGATTTCTAAACTGCTTGAAGTATTAGCAAGTAGTGTTGTAGATACGTCCTTGGTGTGAGATATGGGACTAGTCACTTTGGTTATGCATTAAAAAAAACCACCTTTGTTCCTCACAAAGAGTATTTTGGGGAGGCAGGTATTATACACTGGGAGCTCTCTGTAGCCACGAAGCTAGTCACTCAGACTTTGAGAAATTGTTGAAAAGCTTGAAATCTCAGTATTGCACTGAGTGACATCCATTACATAAGCATGAGCTGTCAGTTATTTTAATGTTAGTGATGCAGAAAGCCAAATGATCTTGCAGTCCTTTCATGTTTTATGCAGGTAGTGCCAGAATATGCATGGAAAAACTTGAATGTGGAAAGCCATTGTGCAGTCTGTAACGGACAGTATGCTTCAGGGTGTGATTGGCACTAATTGAAGGAAGAATTTGCCCTTTCTCGATCCCTCCATATGCCTGGGGGATCTTAGCCTGCTGTCATGCTGACAAGGATGCTCCTGCTGAGGGAAGTTCTGTCAGTGACACTGAGGTGTATTGGATGAGCTGCACAGAGCTGCCTCATCATTGTCTTGGGCAGCTATTAAGATGTTAATCACACTCCCAGCCTTTCAAGCGCCTTGATGTTTGAAACATAAAATGTGCCACACTAATGAGTGTTGTCCTGTACCATTATAATCTGCGTGGAAGGAACCTCAGAATGCCCACAATGAAGAATGAATAAATGAGATTGAAGAACACTGATAAAAGTAGGAAGAGCATGTAAGGTTGTGGAAGGGAAAACTAGCATGCCAGGTTTGAATGTGTAGGCTTCAGAGGTACATCCACATTGACTGGGAAGGTGAAGCCTGAGGCACTCGGTAGTGTCCCATAGATTTTGTCACATGGAAAAAGCCACAGGTGCCAACATCACTGCAAATGCATCTTGTGTGCTGTGGTTGTCTGGCATGCAGATACACCTGACATGGTAGCACACACAGGGGAAGTTGGGTGCGGGTTGTCTCATGAGTGAGCACCTCCCTCGAGCCCTCAGCCAAGATTTAGCTTTTTTATGAAAAAGACTTCATCATGTTTTAAGTGCTGAGATTTCTGTCCAAAAGTTAAAATGCTGTTACCTGGGGAATTTGTGTCATGTGCTTGTGTGGGTGAGAGGATGGAGTGATGCCGAACTGTATGGCTGCCTAATCCATAGCCCACTTACAGATTTTTGCTTGTCCTCCATTCACTAATTCTTTGCCCAAGATAGATCGTGACTGCTACTTCTTTGAAAAAGTTATTTCAGTACAGTGGTTTATGTTGACAGCACTTGCCTTATGGTACTTACTCTATAATTCCTCTTTCCTGCGCTGTTTCCCACAAATACTTGCAGTGCTGTGCAAAATGCCTCGGTGAGCGCAGTTCACCTTGTGTGTCTCCATCTTGTGTGTGTGGAGCTGGGTCTGGGTGGGTTAGACAACCTGTTTTTAGAAATATACAGTTGGTCTGAGTGGTTGCCTTCGTATCTTGTCCTGGAAAAGAAAGCTCCTCATTGCTGTCTGGTTCCAGTGCTGTTGTCTCAGTGGATTAAAAGTACACACTGTTTATTTAAATCTAGAAGTCTGGGATCCATTTTGCTGTTTATGTCTGTCTATGTCTCCTCTGCAAAAATCCCCTCAATAAATGAGGTGACTAACACTGTCCTTCAGATCAGAAATAGCAGCTGAGATAATATTTTGGCAGTTTTCAAAAGCTTACAAATCTGTATTTTACTTATTCAGTGTTGATTTCTGATGAATGATCGAAAACGGATATACTGAATTCTGGCCTTCTTTATTTTTTAGTCTCTTCAAATTCTAATTTCAGGCTGTGTCTCCATAGAGTTTTGGCTAAAATTATCTACAATATATGCAATTTTCAGTCATTTTAAATTTTTGCATGTGCCAGTTCCTTTAATTAAACTGGCTTCTCTTTTCTCAACATCCTCCAGTCTATCTTGTTAATATTGATGTGTCCAGGTCAAAATGTGAAGCTGCAGAGACACTTTTCAGCTGCCATGGAGATATCCTAGAGATGTTTACAAAACTGTTATGTTTGGAAGTGCACTCTGAACAACTCAGGCAACCTTTTTTTCCTCTATTACATAACTGTCTTGCTACAGGCACACTTATGGAATATTTTAGAATGTCAGAATTATCCAGTTCTTTCTGCAACATTGTATGCCTGTAAAAGATATTTCTGGTGTTGCATCAGACATTTAGACAACATTAAGAATGTAACTTAAGACAGTAGGAACAGCTGTAGCTGGTCAAAAGGCCTTTTTTATTTTTTTGTGATCTGTTTTAATGGCCTGTAGCACAATATAAAGTGAAAAAAAAATGGTAATTACCAGGAGATCCTCTAGCCAGTAAAGGGTTGCTAAGCACTGTGGTCCAAATGCAATCAGAGGCTCAAGTAGTCCCTAAGCTGCTAATTACCAGAAGCTGAAGGGCATACCAATCTCCTAGGAATTTATCTAATCTTCTTTTGAGTTTGTGGCCTGTAAGATGTCCAGTGGAAATTAATTCCACTGTTCTATTTTCCCCTTTGTTTAGTCTAAATTTGCTCCTCTAGTAGTTAGATGGATCAAGCAGCATAGAATCTAGAAGATTTTACACCATAAAATTTAGAATATTTATAGTCCTGATTTCCTTTTCTGTACCCCCTTTGTGACTGTAGACTCCTCTGTCTCAAAAGACATTGTTCAAGTCTGAATGAATCTTGCTCTAACTCCATGTGTAATACTGGCAGTGCAATGACACATAAATATGAAGACTTCTTTATTCACTAAGTCAGCTGATAAACTGGGTAGAAAAATTCTGCTTGCAGAAGCAAGAGGCTGCTTCTTATATTGCTCTGATTCTTGTTGAACTACTGTGCTCTTTAATTTATATGAATGAGCAGTTGCTCTCTTCCCACCTCTTTCTTACCCCATTCATCAAATTCGGCACGTTATCCTAGCTCTGGTATGGTTATTGGCAGTAGATGGGGATAAAATAATAGGATACGTTATAGAGAATAATAGCCTAGCAACCATACATGACAGAGCAGGTTTTAATAGTCCTAAATCATTTCGTAGATTCTGCTCCTTGTCTTATGGATGTGAGTCTCTGGCACAAAAGAGTGATGCAACATAGGAGCTCTCCCAGGCAGTCAGCAGAATTTCTGCACCTGCTTTCAAAGTCAATGCAGTGAAACATATTTTTCACTTTGAAATTTGCCCAGCATATCCACCAACGAAAAAAAGGGGAGTGTCTTTCTGAAAAAGAACTGATGATGGTTTGAAAAATTGGACGGTTTGTTATGAACACCGGCATGTGATTCTCATGGGAACTCTGGGCTTTGGATAAAGCATTGCCACTTTCAAAAGAGAAATTACTGTTTTTTTGTCTTTTGGGGAATACTGTAAAACAATTCTTTAATTGTTTCTGCAAAGTTATACACACAAAGAAGCCAGCAAATGAAAATATACTGTATACCAATTACAAGCAGGTTTCTTTTTAAGACTAGTAAATATGCTGTCCGAAAATTATCCTGTGAAATCAAGCCACATGCTGAGAAATGGCCTGAGGAAATTGAGCCAAGTTCCAATCTAGGAAAATTGCATTTGTTTTTTGTGGCTGAAACATTTCCAAACAGCCTGAACAGTTGTGATGTGGTTCAAACAAGGAATAGGTAACCAGAATTGTCAGTATCTAACTGTTGAGGGCTTTAGGAAGCAGGTGTGAATGATCCCAAGATTTTTTAGTATTCATTGAGTATTTTCTCTTGCTTGAGGAGCTTATGGTCCCATTACAGTCATCCTGTTCACAGAAGTAGCACCTTAGTTTCTCCCCTCTGGCAGGATAGGATATGCCATCTGCAGAGTCAGAGGATTTGACAATGCAGCACCTAATAAAGGGGTTGGGAGGGGAGGACCAAGGCTGTGAGACATGAGCAAGTATTGTCTGGGGAGAGTATGTTTATATGCAGAGTGTCTGTGCTTGTGCTGCTCTTGACTGGGGCAGATGTACAAGAGCTCACTCATAAGGGATCTCTCCCACATGGGAGATGGAAAATGAAAGTGCAGATTGACATGAGGGGTTCTGGGAGAGGACACTTTTGGCTTGGACATGATCAACAGATATGTGGAGCTGGGTAGTGCCTTGGAAATGACCCCTAAGATCTTGTATGGGAGAAGGGACTGAAAGGAGCACTATATTGACAAGTGAGTTTTTTCTCTGGGTAAGTGGCATATGGAAGAAGCTGCTCCAGAACTGGTGGTAGGTGATGATTCAAGAAATAATACAAATAACAAGTGATCTTATCCAAGGGCAATTACATTGATTTGCAATAAGAGGAAAGGTACAACAAAGGTTATGAGATCTGAAAAAGATGCTAGGGGGTATAAATTGCATTATGTCGGTGGTTCCAGGTAGTGGTGATGCTGCAGAGGTTTCCTTACTGATTCCCATTGCAGTTACTTCTGAGACTACAGTGTCCACAGAGAACCCTGTAGCTCTGGCTATCATATAGCCAAAGTAACTACTATAGCATGGCTTTGAGGGAAGGAATACCAAGTACTTGGCTGCAAAACCAGTTTTTAATACTGTGGTAGAAGCATAATTTTGTTTTCACTGGCTAAAAGAATGCTTGGGATTGATGCAGACTTTTCTTCCACTTGTACTCTTGCTTTGAGAATGACTAAATTTCTGTTCTAGAAAAAGTGTGAGGAAAAATGTCTATGTTTCTCTTTCAGCAACCTCAATCCAGAGAAAAATGAAAATGAAAATGGAATGTCTATGCAGAATGATAACTTTGAAGAGATCATGAACCTGCCTATTGGTTCTAAACCATCCCGGCTGGATGCTATGAACAATGATGGAAGCAATAGTCCCGAAATTCCTTTGAATCCAATTCTAGCCTTTGAAGATAAGGGGACTCTTTTGCCTCAGGTAGATAATGTTCAAACACATCAAACAGCAGGTAGGTTTGCTGTGGTTCACTAATCACTTGTAGTTTGTTGTAATTGATAGAGGTCCCAAAGCTCTCAATTAATACAAGCTGATTCATTTAAGCATTTTTAAACTCTGGGTTTTTTTTAAATTTAAACTCTATTTGCATTTTAAACAAATTTAAATTACTTGGGAACAGAAGCACATCTCTGTAAAGCTATGCCTACCAAGCATTTACAGATGGAGTGCAATGGTGGTGAGGCCTTATCGTTTCCTGGATGAGGGCTTCTCACATCTACTTCACTTTCTGCCATTTGAAGTTGCTTGGAAAGGTTTCCCCTGTGCTTTCAAACAGAAGTGATAGGTGACAGCTGCTGTTCTGACCTTATGATCAGTAATTTGGGCTTCAATTTTGCAAGTGCAGTGCTTGACATGCTGTCTTGGTTTGAAAAGACAGGTGTCTGCTAAGGAAGGCAGGAGACTCCTTTGAAATGGAAAATGTAAGCCCTCTCCCTCCAAATTATTTTAATTTTGAAACTAAAGGGCTCTCAGGCAAAGATCTGCGAGTAGGAATAACAGATCTTTACTAGTATGTATAAATATTAAAAATAAAAAAACAACCAAAAAACCAACCAAAACCTACAACTTGATAGGAAAATTAAAATGAAAAGCAGTAATACAAAAAACACTGACAGAATCAGAATACAGCCTGACACCCTGTTGGTCAAGGTGTTGGTGGCAGTCCAATTAAATGCTGGCTACCATCCTCCTGGAGTGACAGATGTGGTTCTGTTGGAGCAATGATCCTGCAGAAGGGGTATGGTTTTCATCTGAAGGTCCAGTGGTGGTATAGAACTGTCTCATCTTCCTCTGGGAATCCAGTGGAGAAAGGCTGACTGTGGTGTTGCAAGTCTCAGATTATATTCAGGTAGAAATTCTTGGCTCCTCCCCCTGGGTGGAGCAGCTCCCAATGGGATGATGGAATTTTATCAGTCATGCAGTGAGACTTCATGGCCCATTAACAGGAGATATTCCCCTGGAGGGAGGATGGGTCATGGAAGAGATAAGGAACACTGCCACACCTGGTTTCAACAGATGGTAATAGAATACATACTTTTGGTTACATCCTACATTGCAACCTAAGACACATATATATGCAGAAGGGGAGTTACTAACTTTTAAAAACTACTTTTTGAAATTCTGGTTGTGCTTTCCTCATCAAATTTTTGCAGGCATTGAGGGATGGTTTTCAGGACACTGAATTTTTCTGAATTATATCATAACATTTCAAGAATATTAGATGAACAAATACTAATTTAGCAAATTAAATTGGATCGCGCTTTATTTTTCTCTGGCCTCAAAGTGTAAGGAAAATCATCTCATTAAAATATTTGCATAAGCACATAACATCTTGAAGAAAGAATTGCCACTCTGACCTGTCATGTTTACCTTCTGTTTTAGAAGTGATCTGATTGTTTCTTCTGAAGAACCAAAAGTGATACGAGCATCTCTGCAGTCAGTGGAGTTTCTTCCATGCTATGAAGGAGTGTTTTATTTTTTCTCTCCAGTTTTTTAAAGATTTCTTGATTATCTTTTCTGGAAGGACTTTAGTAAAACCAGCAGAAGAAATGAGGGGAATAGACTTGGATCACCATTCTAATAGCTTTCATCACTAGAAAAATCATGCTTCACGTGCGTTACTTAATATGGCTATTTCCAACAAGCTTTTTTTTGTTAGTAAATGAATATTTCTTAAGATACAAGACACTGGAATCTGAAAGTAACGGGCTGATTTGGGTGGTGGGACTGATTCTTTTTTGTTTTTAAAAAAGGTGGGTGTTAGTTTAAAAGGCATAATTGTAAAATTGGCAAAGAATCTTTTACACTTTGTGGTTCTTATACTTGAAAATTAAATGCCTCATTGCTCTACAAGTAGAGTCAATGGGGTGTTTTATTTAAACCAGTTGGTTTAAATGTTATTGCAGAGAACTCTAATTATGGGGGCAAACTATAGGCTTCTGTATCAGGTTCTTGTAAATGTAATTCCTACAGGGACATTCTGTAAATTGAGACGTCACTATGATCTCACATTTTCTCTAAAAACACAAAACAAGACAGGTTTTAAAATGTGAAAATTTGAAAGCGTTATTTTTTCATGGACAAGAGGAAAACCTATTGTTCTCCTAGATTATGTATTTATAAATTTTGATCAGTACCGAAATAAATAATTGAATTGAATAAATTAGAGGAATGTGTAAAAAAGATACTGCAAACTTGATTTTTTTTTTAGTTATATCCATGTTCACAATACTATAAAAGATGTGTATGCATATGTGCACACACGTGTGCACACACATACAAGGAAATACCTTGTTCTGAGTCCTGTAAATTGCTGCTCTTCCCAATGATGGAAGACTTTGCCTTATCAGACTATTGAAGACTGTGTGAAACCTGGGATATTTGAGTTTTGGCTGATGATGCAGGTTTGGGGATTTTTGGGGTTTGCTCGTTTCAGAGCAAATGGAAAATGGTCATTGTGCTTTTTTATGTAGTGTGTGGTTTTTATAAAGCAATGCAGTTTGCGTGATAAGAGAAGTGATGCAGGTTGCTTTCTCTTTAGTTCGATGCTGATTTCTACTGTCATCCATTGTTCCATCCCACACTTTTGGTTGCTGTTGTGCAGAACTGTAAAATATTGCACGTTTTTGTGCTTTGCTAAACAATGCTGTTGGAGGCAGAGCTTGCTCTGGGTGTTTGATTTTGAAGCATCGCCAAAGGCTTGAGGCATTGCTCTCAGAATCAGTGAGAAGACCTTTGGGTAGGGGAAATGGAGTTTCATGGGCTCTCAGTTCCTGCTAACAGAGAATGTACCATTAAGATTCCTGCACTTGCCTTTAGTGCACACTGAGCAAGGCCTCTAGGAAGCTGTGCAGAAGGTATGTGCTAGCAGAAGAAATCCTCTGAGACAAAAGCCGAAGAATTTTTGAAGAAATTTCTGCTGCTGCCAAGTGTTCATCTTATAGAGGAGATGGGATAAAAGCAATGATAATAAAATGAAAGAGACTTCATCTGCCAGAATATTTATGGAAGGGGAAAAAACAGCCATTCAGTCAGACTGCTTTCAATAGTAACTTGTGACACAGTAAAATGAATTGGGTTCCTTTCTTGCTTTCTTTAGTTTTCCATGTACAAAGCCACAATATTTTGAAGTGTCCAAAATATGTAGTTTTTCTTTAAAACTATATATAGCATGTAAGTACCAAATAAAACTTGTTTGAAATATTTATTTCTACTTATATTTTCATTTTCTTGCATATTGAAGCAAGAGTCAATCCCTGATGGAAGACTCTTCTTGCTACTCATGGTCTGCTTAAAACTGTGCTTCAGGTTTTCTCTAATTTCTTTACTAAAAAATCAGAGTCACTTGCAACAAGAAAGAGAGCAAAGAATCAGACAGTTACATTTAGCTTCAGTTTTAAGTCTTAGGATTCATTTAGATCAGGATTAAATTGTATTGATCTTGAGCTATTTAGGATTTGTTATAAATTATGCTTATCTCTTTTCTGGGAGATCTCAGCACACTTGCTTCACTGTTTGTGAGAAAATGGGCCAGCTTTATTTCTCACATGTACTTTATTATTTGCTTTAACTTTTTTTTTAACTGGATTGGATTAAAACAGTTTGTCATTACAGTCAGTTCAGGTTTGCTTGAAATGAGAGCAAAAAATTCCTGTTTCAGTGGCCTGACATACAAAATAAAACCAAGGGAATTGAGAGTAGAAGTAGGTGTATGAATTTTTTAAAAAGGGCTTAATATTGAATTTTTAAATCTTTTGGTTAAGCCTTTTTTAATGCAGGGAAAATCGTTTCTCTTCTGTTGTTGTTCTTGATAATATAGTATGGGAGGAAGGCCTACTCTCCTGCCTGCTATTGCAACTGATTGTGTTGTTTGTACCATGAGGGGCAAGGTGGAACTACTCTGTGAGGAATAAGTAGCAGGTGCAGACAGCTGTTCTAAGGGCTGGGAGCCAAAGCCTTCCTCAGCAGAGAGCTGTGTGCTTTGGGAAGGCTCAGCTCCATGCTCCTGTCTCCAAAGTACATCACTGCTCATGGGGATGATGCTCTCTGAGTTATTTCAGTACATCACATGTGCTGCATTGCTCACCATTAGCTCTGCTTGCTTCATATCTTTTATCTCCTCATCATTCCTGACGAAGAATGCTTTGTTATTTGCTTTCTTGCTAAGAAATAATATTTGAGATAAAATACAGAGACAAGACACATTTTAGTATCATTGCTTAATATTGCACTGTTTCTTTTTGGAGACTGATCGAAAATCACCAATGGAGGTGGCTTGCAATTTGAGATTTTTTGTTCCTATGTGTGTCATTCAGCCAGTCCTCTGTTCAGCTCTTATCCACCTGCCCAAAGCTAAGCACATGGTTTGTCACATGAGATTTCAAAACAAGATACCCGTCCAGCATGAATATTGAAACTGTCATATTGCTTTATCCAAAGTTTCTGTCTACCCTGCACTTTAATAGGCCTTTTCACTGCACTGAGTTTGGTTTTGATTTTTGTTGTTTTCACATGTGTTGGGGTTTTTTGTGTGTTTTTTTGTTTTTGTTGGTTTGGGGTTTTGGGGGGGGGGC
>VWYI01008185.1:0-37222 GCA_013399455.1 Anthoscopus minutus | reverse complement strand
CCAACCCAGGTCAAACCAGCACAGTGCTCAAACAATAGTAAAGTATCAGAGACATATTTACTATCCTAGCTGTAATCTGCTTTAGATTAATCCCACCGACTGTTTAGTCCAAGCTTGCTCCAGGGCCAGATACTTCAACAGAAAGTGTAAAACAGTACAACAGGACCATGGTATAATCTGGTGCTTTTAGGTGAGTTAGTAATTGTTTAAGATTTCTTTTAAGATTTTTATTTTTGGCAGTAATAAATTCAGGAGAAGGAAATTCCTTTTAACAGCTAAAAAAATCACTATATTTCCAGTGTCACTTATATCCCTTTTATATCATGATATTTGTTTTCTGAAAACAAAATTGTTGTGCTTTAGCTTTCAACTTTCAATTGATTCATTGCCATAGTGACATTTCTCACCACCACCAAGATACTTTGACTAAGGACATTAGAAAGGAAAACAGCTGGCAGCAGGAGATGCCTGCAGTTCTAAATATTTGTAACATGCCTGTGGAAATAATTTTGAGAAATATTATGTAAGAACATGTTGTGAAAAACTGTGATCCTCTGAAAGGAATGGCTGTTGTGTGGACACCATATCACTATCTCTGATGGGAAGGTTAAGGCTATAAAGAATTCTGAAAAGAAAGAATTTTCAAGAAAAATCAACAATAAGATGGTTAAATAATATATTTGGTGATTATAACTACTAGCATCAAGAAGCCTTGTTTTTGTAAATGACACATGGCAAAATGATACGGAAAGGTGGCAAATAGGGCAGTTATCTGAGATCTGCTCAGAACAGGATTCTATCTTTTACTTCCTTTCTGCAACTAAGTACCTCTGTTTAAGAGACAGAATTGTCCCTTCAAACACCAAGATGTAGTAGAGGGCTAAGGTAGAAGAACACACAAGTGTTTATTTTAATATGGAATGGAAAATGAGTAGCAGAGTGAATCAGCACAAGGTAACACACAGGCAAACCGGGAAATGTTACTTATAACGCACAGACTGTCATCTGATTCATTTTATACTGAATATACTGCACTTTGAGACAATATTTATTCCATCACAGAACCACTACCATTTCTTTTTTGCTTCTATAGAAACTGTTAAACTGACACAGCTGAAATAAATCTTATGTATGCTAATAACAACTGTGAGCAACAACAAGGATATCTTCAAAATATTTCTTCTGATATTTTCCTAGAAAAAGCTTCAGATAAACAAACAAAAGAGAAAAATAAGGCTACTGAAGTTTGAGATTTTCTGTGTCTGAAGCCATCTCTACTTCTGAAAATAGTATAGACAGAATGAGAGCCTCCTTTTTTTACTCAGGTGAGAGATTATTACAGTAACAAATATAAAAACAGACTGAAAATGTCTGAAGATGGTGTAGGCTGATCGAGCTGTAGTACATGCATTTGTTTCCTCGTTTGTAACAAAGTATATTAAATGTCAATGAAGGAGAAAAAAGGTGAAGAGCATTGTCCAAAGTGTTGAAACACATCATATCTTCTACAAAAAGGTTGTCTAACTCTACATCCTTCTGCATTTCCATTTCTCATTACTATATATGTCTTTACCTGTTTTCTTATCTGGATGCAGTCACAAAATTCAATGGCTTCATTTATGCCAGTTTTTTTTAACCATTTTTTCTGCTTACACTCCTAGGAGAAACTCTCAAAACCTCACTTTATAAAGATCAGACAGAGTCTTTTGTGTATTCCAGAGTTTTTTTCCTTTTTTCCCTCCAAACTCCTTCCTTTCAAATGTGTTTGATTACCCTCCAAAAGTACTATTATCCCCACTCGTCCTGGAAATAATCCTTCTCCCTGGATACAGTCCTACTCTGAGGCTCAGACCCATGAATGATTGCCTGGACAGCTGGCTTACACAAGAGGAAAATTAAAAGCTCACATTTTCTTCTCCAAAAATTAAAAGCTCACATTTTCTTCTGCATTGTGTACCTCCTCCTATGTGGTGGAAGAAGAAAAGAGAGAGGCAAAATCAATAATGGATAGTTTTGCAATTTGTTCAGATGCAGAGAATTTCTCTCCCAGGACCAGGAACAGAAATCAGAAACCATTTTTTAATCAACATAATAAAGCTTGGCCTCATCATTCTCTATTGGCCTCTATGAATTCAATGCTATTGGTACACTGGCATTGTTCTGTGGCACCTGCAGATCAAGAGGCTGAATTATAAGACCAGCTATTTAAAAACATGAGAGGTCACAGGATCTATACTTTTTTCCTCAATACATTCCTATATTTTCCATGTTAAATTTTTTAATGCTAATTATCCCTTGGCCAAAGCATTGAAACAAATTATTTTTTTCTGTTCTACAGTGGTTACCCAAGCAGTAGGTGAGAGCTGCAGTCCTGCTTGTTTTTACCATGGAGCCCTCTCTGGTTTATGGAATTTCAATCTGTAAAGAAACTGCATAACAGTCAAAGTTATTATCCTCTATCAAAAAAATATTATTCAGTGCTATTTTTGCTGTTGATTTTAATTCAAGGTTTCCATCAATTATTATCAATTATTATATAATCAAATTATAGTGTAGATAAAAAATTCTTCCTGTGTGCTCTCCAGTGGCCTTTTTGGAAGCTAAAGAACTTTGTAAAGACTCCAGGGATGTATTTTGCTTCAAACAGTCAAAATTAAAGAAAAGTAATTAGCAACTTTTTACTATTGATGGATCTTTATGTATTCTGACTTCAGCCACAAGAGATGGCCAAGCCTATTTGCCATTGTCATTTTGTCTGAGTGTTACTGCAGTTGTCACAGTCTCCAGATTAATGCATTGTACTTATCAAGTATTACCTGTCCTCAGTGCATTTCAATGTACTTGTCCTAGAATTCAGTTAATTAGCTCAGAGTGGGCAGGATGGAGGAACAAAAGAAGTCAAACCAACAAACAAACAAATAATCAAAAACAAAAAAAAAATCAGTTCTCTTTTGAGAATCCTATATTTCATAGCACACTTTGTACATACAGAGATTATAATATATATATATATTCTTTATACATATTTTCCATTTTCAGTTATGTTCCTGATGCTGTCTCATACTACGGATTTTATGTAAACAAAGTACTGCCAGTATAGTGAAGATTCTCAATTGCTACTAAAAGAAGGGTGAATTATATGCTTAAATAGTTTTGTGGGAGTAAGAATCGGTATTTAAGACAACAAAAAGTTGTCTGGTTTTTAAATTTTGGTTTTGGTTTTGTGCTGCTATACATGTAAGTGAATTTTCACTATGATTAAATCAACCCAGAGAAAAACAGAAAGCAAACCAGACCGCATGAATTTCAGAGCAGGCAGACATAATCATCCGCTATCCCATAGGACTCTGTTCCAGTTATTAGGTACAGGAATTAACTTTGTACTTGTGGAGCCCCAGACTTTTCCAGACACTGCATTTAGGATAAAGTTAGACCTTATATTATGGTTTTTTGAAAAGAATAACAGGACAATTTACCACCATTTACTCCTCTGCTGTGGGAACTATGAAAACTGTAGCACACCAAAAACTGAAATATTTCTAAATGGACCATATAAATACAAAGGCATCTAAGTGGAACATGCCATTTTCGACAAAGCTACTCAATAATTTTTTATATTCTTCTAAACTTTCTGAAGAACTGTGAGAGTTTCAATGCAGAAGTTGATCACATCTTTTAAGAAAAATAAGGATTTCACTAGAACTCCCCATTCAAAACAGGAATAACAAAATCAAACTTCCAATTTGTATCAAATTTCTCAGGGCCAGGTCCAACCAAATCTGAGCATCCCAATGGATGAAGGTTGTACAATCTGTCTGGTCACTTGCTTCAGTGATTGACCTCTCTCATTGCCAAAATATTTTTCTTGCACACATCAGAAATTTTTGTTGCTGAATATGGTGACTGAAGAGACTGAAATTCCAGATGTCACAGCTTCAAAAATCATTCAGGGCACTCTGCTCTACTGCTGCCAAACAGCTGAGATTTGAGAGTTTCTAAACTGTCATAACAGTTGAGATAGGTTTTAACAAAAATCAAGAGAAAAGAGCCAGAGAACTGGTTTGAGGGCACAGATGATAAATGCATGTTTCCTCTTTTGCCCCCTGGTGGGATCATACACACACAACTGAGTAGCTACCAACACTAGAGATGTGAATTGAAATAGGCTTTTAAACAGTTGACTGTTTGACTCCAGAGAGATTATGTTATCTATTTAGCATGGCATTTTGTGAACTTCAGCAGACTGTGGAGACCAGAAGCAGACAAAGGTCCTGAGATGCCCCTCTAAACTCCCTACATTTTAGCATGGTGAAATAATTCTTTGACATGCAAAAGAGTTTTTTGCTGTGACACTGATTCCACAGACTAGTGTACAACCAATGATACAGCATATATCAGTGAGAATCGGTCCTTGGCTCCTGATGCCCAGACATGGAAATCAAGTTCCAAGAAATTTGGGATATATACCTAGCAAACATGCAAGTTCACACACATTCAAAATTTAAGATTTTAAGGGAATGGACAATAAAGCTATATTGTATCTACAGCCTAGATAAAAAGATCACCAGTAATATATAGTCTCAAAGTATTTATTGTGTTATGTATGACTATATTAGATACAAAGAGACAATACTGTAAAAAAATCAAAATTATATTAGCGTAGATTGTACAGATTTATTGTATTTTGATTAAATTGGTAAAACATATTAAATAGAAATGAGGAACATTTGTCCCATTAGATACCTTGTAATTCTTATCCTATGATTTTAATATTGACATATAATGAACAGAAGTTATTTCCCAGTGTGGTTATCTAGCGCCGCTACACCCACAACAATACCCCCAAAGTAGTTGAGGCTGATGAAAACTATGTATCTAGTTCTATTTCTTGCTTCAGAATAAGAAACACTCCAGAACTTTCAAAACACTGAGAAAAATATGTTACATTATTCATAAACACTTCTTTCAAGCCACCAGCTCAATGTATGCCAATTTATATCATACTGCCATTTAAAAATTGTGCAAGTCTCTCCCCAGTGACACTCCAGCCCCAGAAGGGAGAAAGGCTTGAAGTGTAAATATTAAAGCTGAGCTGAGTTTATACTTTGCAGTGGCACAGGGTTTAAAAAACAGTATCAAACACTGTCAACAAATCTGTTTGCCTTTGAAAACATGACGGAATCTTTTGCATTACTGAAGGTTAACAACACGGTAAATCACTGCCAGTAGGCAGTAACTTTATTGACCTATGGAGCAGGAGGTGGTGTGGCTGTGCTGTGCATCGTTACAGTGGGCTGTGATGGATGGGGGCTCTGGTGAAATTGAACCAAATGATGGTTTGGTGCCTGAGCTCTAAGTGCTAAGATGAGCACTTCACAATAAGTTTCAGGTTAGCTGAGGGGAGTGCAGTAGATCTCAGCACAGCACCCAATGATGCTTTTCACCAGAAACTTTAAATTCATCCCATGAACTACTTTGGTTTCTAATTAGAAAATTTATTTTTTCCTCAAACAACATAGTCCAACCTGTTCCTACAAGACATATTGAAAAATTTGTTTATAATAATTGTTCTACAGCAAGGGCAGAATGTCTGTGAAAGCCCCAGTTACAGAGAGGTGTTCTGTTTTAAAGGGACAGCAAGTCCCTTTAAATTCCATTTTTGATACAAAGAAAAAGTGTAAGTATAAAGGCTTATAGCTGAACAATAAATAGAGTAGAAAGACACATAAATGTAATAATAGACCAATATGTATCTGAGTAAATCATGATGTTATATTCTTGCCACAACCAGATGATCCCTTGAGAAAAGTAGTGTTAACATTCAGAGGAACTCCTGCCTTGGTGATGGATACTCACTGAGAACTCAGAACATCCAGGAAGATGTCAATGAACTATCCCAGCTTAAAAACAACAGCACTGGTTTATTGACTAGTTCTCTGCATGA
This sequence comes from Anthoscopus minutus, assembly GCA_013399455.1. Lineage (NCBI taxonomy): Eukaryota > Metazoa > Chordata > Aves > Passeriformes > Paridae > Anthoscopus > Anthoscopus minutus. The sequence continues at coordinate 31,278 of VWYI01008185.1, read as the reverse complement.
GGATACATAAGTCTGGCTACAGCCCTACCAAGGCAGCCAGACTTACTGACTCTGCCTGGAGTATCCATGAGTTAAGATATCTGGTTGTAGAAAATCCAGACTGCCAGGCTGTTCTACTTCCAGGTACTCACCTGGGTACTACTTTCACCTAGCTAAAGATATCATGTTCCCCAGAAAAAAAACCACTCAGGCAACTTTTCTGATGAAAATGAAGGAAAAATTCAGCATCTTCATGCTAGCAAACGCCTGCTACTGGCCACCTCAGCGGGCTCAGAACAATTCTTCATTCTAAAGCTCTGGCATTTAGTATGCTAAACCAACATTCTTTTCCAGCAAGTGTTCTTAATTTTTAGTCATATAGAAAAAACAGTGCTTTGTTTCAACAATAGGAAGGCTAGATTTGGCAAGCTGTTGTTCTAAAAATGAGCTACTGTTTTGGTTCTGAGGCCTGAGGACAAAATGATGCCATTCATTCACTACAGACATCCCAATACTCTTCCCTGAAGTATCAAACCTGATAAAGACCTATTTTCTTTGTCAACATGTTTTGGGAAAAAGTCTTTTCGTGACTTTATTATGACCTCTTTTTTCATTTCCCTCTGAGACCATGAAGAGAAAGAGGAAGGATGAGTATGCTGTTTAAAGTGCTGGCCAAGCAGTTTAGAGTGGGATCCAGCATCACTTGAATGCCTAGACATTGCATCAAGTGCAGGTAAGGGTGTGAAAGAAAAATTTCCTCCAGCAGCCCCATTCTGGGTGTGGCTGTTGGACTCAGGACATTTTGCATGTCTGGAAAAGAGCAAACCAAATTGAAATGATGAAGCCTTGTAAAAAGTGCCCTTGGCTTAAGTTACACACATAGTATCACAGCATAGTAACCTGAAAGGAGAAGGTAGCCTTTGTTTTCAACTATAGAGCAGTCTCCTTTTTATTTACCAGGTTCCCATTTTAAATATTTACTATCTCTAAAAGCGTCCTGTTTTTTTCCTCAGAATCAGGATTAATGAGCAGAGANCAGACAGTGAGTTCGCCTGCACACTAAGCTAACTAAAAATGGAGCCCCAAGTATCTCTCTCTAAGGCCTTTTAAGTGTCAATTATAAACCCAATTATAAAATGCCAACTAATTTATTTTTATTTATAACCCAATAACCAAACACCCATGTTCTGCACTGCGGGTTTTTAATCCAATCACAAAATATTACCCAAAACCCATGAAGAAGAAGATGAAAGAACAAAGAAAGCCAATGCCTTAAAACCTCCATCTTGTTACATACATATTTCTATGTTCTAAACCTTAAAGTCTAAATTTTCCACCAACTGATATAACACACTTCTATTAAAACTACACACTCATAGTTCCAGTTCTATAAATTTTGGAAGCCTTTTCCATGGCCTCAGGTCAAACAAAGAGTTCTCTTGCGGATCTGAGCCTGTCAGCACAGAAAGCATGAAATTCTCTGTGCCCAGGGTTCCAACAGCAATCCACAGGTTATTGCAGGGAATTGTTCTCCATGGCTTATCCGTGAGAGTGGTTTGGTTTCCTGTGTGGCTCCATAGTGGTGTTGACAACTTACAGCCTGTGGAACCCCAAAGGGCACTACAAAGAACATTCAAGCAAAGCTTTGTTTTCCTTGCTTTTCACAGGCTCTGAGTAAAATCCAGCTATAAGTAAAGGAAACACAGGAAACACAACTGTGACAAGTGATATTTTGGAAAATAATTTGTAGTGGTATTAGTGAAGATAATTTTGAGAGAAAAAAGTTGAAAATCTGAAGAACCGTCATTACCCAGCTCTCTATTTAGGCATCTCTAGCATGACAACTTGTCCGTGAAAAGCTGTTTGAGAACTATTGTAAGAAAATGAGAATATCTGCAAAATACTGTGTTGTAGAACATATGAAAAAGACCATTCATTTGCTGCACAAATAGTATGAGCAAGGAAGCAAATTAATTTTAATCAAAACCACATTAAAATATCCTGTAACAGAAGGCTGAGAAAAAAATTAAATCTAAATGCAGACAGAGAGATTGTACACTAAAAGTCTGGTGTCTGGACTCTTACCAATCTTTACCTTTTTATATTTGTTTTAGAAATAGAAAAACATTCATATGATTTGAAAAGCAATTTAAAAGGGCTTTATTTCTCAATACATTTTGGTAGAAATATATGTCTCTGGGTGGTAACAAACTTGTCAAGTTCCAATAGTCCTATTTATCTAAAAGCAGACATTGAATTCAGAGTTGCAAGCCAGACAGTACAGACTTTGCTTGCCAGCAGTCTATCTTTTGTACTTAGGAGGCTGATTAATTTGGAGTGGTCAGCCTGTAAGACTAATAGGACTCAAAAATACAGTCCTATGTCTAAGCCTCATCAAGGGGAGCAATATTTGATCCCCACATTTTCATTTTTCGTTTACAGAAGAATTCTTTAAATTCTGGATTAATAAAACAAAAAATAGGACATTTTAATTGCTATTGAATACTGCTCTATTTCACTTGCAACATCTTCCATAGTTTTGGAAGAATAAAATAGCAAAAAGTATATTCATATCTTTATTTCCCCTACATCCACTGATGTAAAACTGACAGTTTCTCATTAATTGGTATAAATACTGATCTTTTTTGTTTACATAATAATAATAATTATAAGAATAGTAAGAATAATAATAATGACCTATTCTAATTTCCCCTTTTTAGAATTCTTCAAAGTTGCAGCATGAAATACATTTTTCTACTCAAATTCTAATCTTTATCTTATTTTCTGTCTCGGCTCTATTTTATTTTCGCTTGTATAACAAAGCATGAGAAAGTGTAAAAGATAGAAGTTTTGCTTTCCTTGAAAATACATAAACTTCACAACCACCATCATCTTTTTTTAGATCTTCATGCTATGAACCCATGGTTAAACATCAATTTATGATTAATGAAAAAAATATTGGTAGGGTTATATAATTCTGAATGAACCTCATTTCAGTTGCTTTGCTGAAGAGACATTCATTTGCATACCTGGATATTTAAGGAACAAGAAGTGTAGGAGCAGCTGGGTTTGTGTCTGGCCAGAGAGCCATTCAGCCTGGGAGCCTGTCCTCAGCCATGGCCATAGCCACGAGCTCTCGCTGTAGCTCCTAGCTAGAAATTAGAGGAGCAACCTCTTTAGCAGGAGAGGCAGGCAAGTGATCACCTCACACAAGTCCGCTCAGCGCATCCTGTTGAGTTTACCCTCACAGTTCAGGACACAGAGTCCCTCCTCACTCCACCTCAGTCTAACCACCTCACTCAGGAGGTTTCAGCATTTGTGCCAAGGTGTAAGTGGCAAGTTCTTTCATCCCCACACAGTTCATTGCAACAAAAAGGGGTTTCCTTTTTTCTCCCTTTATTTCATTAATCGAACCTAAAGGATTCTCTGCAGGTTCTAGTGCGCCATGGGGGAAAGCCATCAAGCTGCTGAACATCTCTGTTTTTTAATACTGTGTGTGAGAGTTAAGATGATAAATAAAAGTTATAGTTAGAAAATGAGGTCTTGTGATTCTCATGCAAGAAAAAACAAAAGTTTTAAATCATCTTTTCATTAATATAATTCCAATAGGGCAACACCATTTATATGGACTTGAAAGAAGGATTCAACTCTGTCATCTTCAAAATTTGCAACTACTCTGTGGCTAAAAGGAGGAAACTACAGATATTCATGTGGCTATTCCTTAATCCTGTGCAGATTGTGAGATTCAATCTTGTCAGATATCTTAATTTTTAGTTTTTAATTTCTTAATTCAAAGCAAGCCAAAAAAAGCCCAAATAAAATGTCAGTAACTTACTTCTCCTTCTGTAATATCTTGCAGTATCTTGTTTTAATTTAAAATGAAGATCTGTTATCAATAACATTGAAGATGTTGGTTTGACAAAGATGAGCTAATTTAACATGTAATTTATAATCCTGTTCTAAAATCTTACAATTTATCTTGTCTTATGAAAAAATTAGCCATTGGACAAAATAATGAATCATTACTTCCTTTGAAGTGAAAACTGAGAACAAAAGATGGTAAATTGCTGATCACCATGGATACCTGCTCCTTTCATAATACAGGTACTTTTATGATACTTACTTCGTGGAAAAAGTGTAAATTATCTGTTAAGATACTGTTCTTTGGGGGAAAAAAACCCAAAATCTTTACATCTTCCTATGCCTCAAGAAACCAAGAATACATTATTTTTCACAACATGGTGAGTCACAAAACTCTCAGAGGCATGGGGCAGGTGGGTAGAATTTCAAGGTTTTTCAATCATTTGACTTTCTTTTAGATTAAAAATTTCCATTTGCCAAAATTATTATTACTATTAGTTTTCAGGCCCTTACTAAAAATATACCTAATTGCAGTTTGATTTGGAAAACCTCAGCATAAACCAGGTGACTTCCTAGTACAAGCCTGTGACATTAACAGGAGATCTCATTACACCCAGTGACAACTTTCTGTTCCAGGTGATGCAGTGGCTCTTTATTTGAAGCTGCTGTACCTAAGTGAGAAAGCAAGTCTGAAACACTGCTGCCAACAGAACCTTAGACTGGTAACCAATATTTCTTTTTTACTGATATCTGAACAGCTTGACTTGTGAGGTCTTTGCACTCACCGGAACAGGAAGGTTTTCTCTCTTCTCATGCCAACTGCAATTTCCTGTTTGTTTGTTTGTTTGTTTTGGTGTTTTGGTTTTCATTTGGTTTTGGGTTTTGGTTTGAGTTTGCATTTGGTTTTTTTTGGATGGAGGGGTTGTATGTGGTTTTTTGTTGGTTTTTTTTGTTGGTTTTTGTTGTTGGTTTTGTTGTTGTTTTCTTTTTGTTTTTGGAGGGTCTTAAAATAAGGATCTAGACTACCAGAATGTCATTCCCTGAGTTGAAGCAGATATCTTTCAAAAAGAATTGGACCTCTAGCAAATATGTTAACGTTACATTTGACTGCTTTTTAGTAGCCACTACATATGCTCACAAGCTGATCCTTCTTTAAAGATCATTCTATACTTATCAAAAGCTAATTTTCAAATTTGTGTCTCCATTTTTTCATCCCTGTACTTATTGCTGGCTCTATCTAATTAATCTATGCTGTGTTTTACTCCTTTCGAGTAAAGTCAGTCTAGATGCTCTAGAAACAGAAATACTTCCTATGAAGAGCTCTAGATTTTCCTAGACTATAATATTTTATATTTTAAAAGGTGATTTTATGTTAAAATAGTTGGACATAAAAGATAGCAAATTTTCAGCAGGAAAAAAGAATTCCAAAAGACTGAAAGCAAATCTGGCCATATCCTATCCATCAGTAAGTAGTTATGGACTATGCTTCTTGCTAAGGAATAATGTTGTGTTTAGCACATTTTATTTTAGTTTCCTTTGAAATCTTATCAGGACAAGACAATTATTTATTTCTAGTATAAATTATCCAACTGAAAAAGTACAACCTGTTATTGAAGACCAAATAGCACTGTGTTTGGGCATGATTAATGCCATTATTCCCTCCTTATTTTTTTCATAAAAGGGAAAAAGATGTATGAAAGACAAGAGGAGGTACAACGCACTGTAAAGTGAATTTTTAAATGGTCTCCTGCTGCCTTGGACCAAGGACAAGTTTTGCAATGTGCTTTTACACACAATGACTTAACTAATTCCAGGTCTTTTGCTATTTCCAATCCCGGAAATACAAATCCCAGCACGCATAGTATGGATAACTGCAACATTCAAACAGATTGACACCTTATCTGCTTTACCAGCTGTAAAGAGTCTTTTACATCACAGTGCATTCCAAGGCAGGCAAATTTCATTGCCATCACATTTGGTGTAGACAAGAGACTGTACTTGGGCAGCATCTGGGCAAGGTGAATGAGATATAAATGGGAGAAAGTCAGAAATCCACCTGAAAAAGAGGCACCCTGAAGCTCTGTATCTAAGGCTAACCCCTCTCAAGATCCATGGCAGCCCTTAAAATCTTCCTCATTGTTTATTTCCCTCTGTGGAAGACAAACATCAAGGAGCATAAATAAAAACACTAATTAATAAATCAGAATGGAGGACAATATAAAATCCACAGAAAATCAAATTGCAAAATATTAGAAAGGTCTTAGTAATATGGTAAACAAATGTCATTATCAATCACTTGACATGAGGAGCATTGCATCTGACTGCTCTCACACTGGATTAATAGTGTTCTGGGAGGCAACTGTGGAAACACTCTATCAGTCCACATGCAAGGTGATAAAGATGGACAATGACAGAGTGCTCACAGTTACTGTACAAGGTATTTTTAAAATAGTTTCTTCTTTGAAGATGTTGAGGTTTTTTGGTTTGATTTGATTAAGAAATGAAAATCAATACCTTCAGAACTAGTAAGAATTGTCTAAGTAGCCAACAGAAAGGCTGGATTCAGAAGACATATAGTTTTGCTAATGAAGCTAAAGGGATCTGATGTCTTCCTTCACCATTTTACTGACAGGAGCCAGCATGGTACAGTGCATGCTAGTTTCTTGATGTATAAATATTTGCAAAACTGCACAGTTCTTCAGGATTCCCATATTTCCTGAAATCCCATGGATTTTCTTGTCCAAATTAAATGTGCTCACTACCAAGTGCAGTTAGAGTTATTTGTTACTATTATTATTATTATTACTATGACTATTATTATTATCATTAACCTTAGGAGCTGGTATTGTTTAAGAGAAATAAGAACTGAATCCTGGAGCCTTTCAGCACTGCAGTCCATTCCCCTGTCCCCAAGCATGAAGTGGTACTGATGAAAGTGGGGGTTCACAGCATGTATCTTATTCCTTCTTCCCTCACCTTTTTTCCCCCTAAGCACTAAAATTTATGACTTGCAGAATGCAGAAATTGGCATGCAAACAAAATTGATTTGGGATAAGCAGCTTGTGATCATTTGTCTGCAGAAGAAAAATTAACTGTTATCTGGAATTAGTGTGATATCTGAAACTGACAGATCCACAGTTTAAAATTTCTACCTGGAGAACACTGTAAGCCAGAGAAATCACATCTTTGACAGTTCTGTCTCAAAAGACATCTTATTCTATTATAAACAAAGATCAATATATTTGTCTGGATTTATTTCTTAGTCACTGTCTTGCTGCATTTCATAGAATTATTTAATCAAAATCATAAGACAAGAATGTCAAGGTTTAACAACGAGTCAATAATCCCACGAGTATTACAGGCTACATCCTTTTCCCCCTTGCCTGAGGATAGTATAAGTCTGTTCTAGTATTTATTCCTAAATATTATCAAACATAAGGATGTGTTCTTGAGAGAGATAAGAACAGGTTTAAGGTAAGCTTTTTAAACAGCTTCGAACTATGGCAGTCTATTAGGACTAGTTTCAAAAGGCATATTATTAATCATTTTATGTGAAGGCATACTGGCCAGTGCTTATTAATATTTTTTCAGCTTTTTGTGGCTTTATTCTTATCAGATATAGTTTTATTATTGTTATTACTATTGTTATTGTTATAATTGTTATCATTATTGATAATTTATTATCAAAAAGTCCTCTGGAAGAGTCTATGGCCCTAAAGTCACTACCAGTCTATGTAGGAAACCTTAATTTGGTAGATAGAGTAAACAAATAATTAATTTTCCCATTTGCTGAAGGTAAAATACTTTTACCTGTTCATCTATGCTTCATTGAAATCACAGGCTTTATTAATTTTTTTTCATTAAGCTAAATTAAAGCATAATTTTTTTTCTCCTTACCTTTATACACTCCAGAGGAGCTAAAATTTAAGATGCAATGGACACAGTCAGGCAACAAAAATGATTACTCACTGGTATTCCCATTTTGCAGCTGGCAAATGTGAACATATGAAATGTGTAGTGGCTGATAATGGTACTAATGGAACAGATGTTGTTTCATGTTGAATCTGCCAAAAAGTAAAACAAAATGCTGGATTTTTTCATCTGCTTCTGTGTGATATATTTGATGCCCCAGTGGACATGTTAAGTAGGAATACTTTTTGAAGATTCCTTGAGAACTGGCATCCTGACCATGGAAAAAAGACATAATCTTGGAATGAAGAAAATTCTTGGCATTTACCACCTTAGCTTAGCCTGTCAAACTCTGGCTCATTGGACATGTGGCTGAAAAGTGGCAGAAATGAAGTAATGATTTTTTTAAAAACATTTATGAAGATATAGTATATCCTTTCATTTGTGCTGAGACAAATCTCAGAAGTCTACAGGGTTCTCTTCTGCTCCTAGTGAAGTGCCAAAGACTGTAAGTATATCTTACTGGCCAGAATTAGCAGCCAGAGAAAATGAGAAGTTTCTTATGGTAATGTTGAGGGTGTGCAGTAGGGAATAGCCTCCTTAGGATCACTGTGAGGGGGCTGAAGCCAAGTTTTTGAAATTATGTAAAAACTTGAGATTCACTAACACAGAATACATGAAAACACATTTGGGGATGGGGGGGAAGTGCTAAAATGAAAATCAGGAAGATAACCAGATTTCCAGGACTGTCAGAGTGAAGGAAGTGTTTCCAATATTCACAGAGAAACTCGGCTTACTCTTCCCACTGACTTTGGATCTAAGTTTCATACAGCAGGTTAAGAAGGTGAGACCGAGAACTACATGTTGGAGAGAAGGACCTGGAATAAATATTCCTTCCTACTCAGTCATGTTCTTCCCTGGCCTATATCCCCACCTCCCACACTGAGACACTCTGGCTCCTCTTCTGCCTTCAACTTGCTTCATTTGCAACAAAAAAAAATGGTGTGAACAGATGCTTTTGGCATGAGAAATTTTCCAGACCACCTCATCCAGAAACCCAACTGCTTCCCACAGTGTGACCAGCCTGGGTCTTCAGAGTTCAAGCTGCTCCTATTAGCTACTCCCTATACAATTTCCAAGCTTTTTTTAAACTGTTCACACAAGCATTCTCAAGTATCAATCAAAAAAATTTCTGCTATTACAGTTGATTTTCCATACACCACTGATGACCTCTAGAGTAATATAATTATTATGCTGTTCATGATAGAAAAAGGAAAGAAAAGTTAATGTTACCTACTTTACAATGCTCAAATATGATGCAGACATATTCCAGACATACAAGCATCCCACCTGCTGTGACTGAAATAAATGACAGATTAGTATTTGCAAGGAAAAAGTTCTGCTGGCAAAGAGACAGAGCTGTCAGATTTCTCACTTGGGTTCATTTCTGACAGACAGTGACTCCAAGCCTATCACTCCACACAAGTGTACACATGTAAGATAAACAGCACCCAGGAAAATAATAATCTCACCAAAATTAATTATTCCTTTTAGAAGGTGAAATAGTTCCACCAATAACTTTATTTTGTTTTTCAATCTGAACTTTCCCTGATGTTGGCCTCACTTGGGCCAGCCACTTTTCCAAAGCAATTCCCTGGCACTGCTCAGGAGAGGCCAAGGACCATTCTTAGTGGGCAGCACCCCTCAAGTCAGTGATTTGTTGACAGGATTTAGCACTATGGATGCTTGCTGTTTATTCCTACTGGCCTCAGTGTCTGAAAAGGAATAAATAACTCCAGACAACAGTTCATTGTTCTCATGCGGGCACAAAAATTACTCATTGAATATCTCAAATTAGTTTTGCTTGCATGCCAATTACAGCATTATGCAATTTAAAGTTTTATATTTTAGCACTTAGGGGGAAAAAAGATTGAGTATTCAATACCTGAGTATTCAAAATGAGGCAAAAATAGCTGGATGATGTGTTTTACTGCAAGTCAGGATTGTTAATGATATCCCTATTTTTCAGTCTTGGCCACAAGCCTGACTTTTTGCCTCTTTATACTGACTGGCAACATTATGAGTCCTAGGGACAGATTTCAATCAATTCTTTGCTTGCTAGCCTGAGTTATTCTTTCCAGAAGAATTGCTGGCTGCCTGGTGCTATCCAGACTGAGTTGAGCATGTCATGAATTTCTCTCTTTTTTTTTTTTTACTAAGAAAGAAAGAAAGAAACTATTTTGGGAAACTCCATCTGTGTTAGTGCTACCATGATTAGAGATGGAAGTGCTTGAACTGTCTCATTCCTCATCCTATAAAAAGAGTTATCAGCAGAAAGGGCAACATACATACTTTTCTCCTTTCAAAAGGAGTTTCACATACTCCTTTTCTGTATCAAGAGGTTGACTGGGGCACTGAGGCAGGTCCAACTCTTCACTCTGTCTGTGAGAAATGCTGATGGTCCAAATCTACTCCCCTGGCTCTCTACATTATTTTAGCTTTCACAATCAACTGCAAGCCTCTCCTCTCTACCTTGAAAATTATGAATTTTTATTTAAACATTAAAACAAATTTTACAAGAAGAAACACACCTTAAAATTAATCACAGAATTATAGAATGGTTTGTATTGGAAGGCACCTTAAAGATCATGTAGTTCCAACCCCCTTGTGGGCAGGGACACCTTCCATGTTACTCAAATGACAGGGCAGGTAATGTCTCAGCAGGGGATTCCTAGGCTAGGGCAGTCCAGCTGGCAATTTAGGTATAGCAGTCCATCAGCAAGAATATTGCTCTGTGTTCACACATGGTGGGAACAACAGCAGTTTGGAATCATGTATCCCATGCCAACCACAGTTTGCCTGAAATCATTGTCATGCACACGAGGCTGTGTTGCCCAGCCCCCAGCAGCTGAGAATGCCAATACTCCTGCGAATATATAGCAAACTGAAGAAGAACAGTCTGTGTCTAGGCTTGGCATAGGCCTAGAACTGGTCAAACAGGTGAAAATCATTGTAGGCCTGGTTACAAAGTGGCCTCAGGCCGCAAATACATGAGTCACTTACCATGGCAATCAATCTTACAAATGCCTGGCTGAAGCCACAGACAGAAAACAGAAGCAATTATAGTCAAGAAGCAATGAAAAATTTTCAGTTTAGGGCACTCATCACAAAATAGGTTATACTATTCCAAAACTTCAGTGTCTTGGAAACTTGGGTAATCAATAGCTCATGCACAAGCAAAACATCAAACAACCAAGTACTGTGCTTGCTATTTGTGTGGCACTAAGTTTAAAGGTAACATGAAGAGCTTAGAAGAAATTATTTTCATTTTCTGAGTGAAGTGCCAGTAAGTCCTTGTATTTCAGCTCACATACAGAAATCATCCATTAGCCAGCATCTAAGCAGTAAGCTAAGGAGGAAATGGGGACTATATCTGTATAAGTCCCCCTGTATAGGTACAAACACATGGTTTCCTTCCTTGTTTATTTTCCTATTTTGCATTTGTGGGAGATGTACGTGCTGCTTCTTCATTTATTTCACTCTTTAAATGATTTCTTTGTAGGCATCTTTTACAAGGTCTACCTTCTGTCTTTCCCACCCCACAGAAATCAGAGTGTGTGTGATAACTTATTTTCCTAGACCTCTTCCATTTTTTTCCAGTCCTCTCTGCCTATGAAATGGGGCTTTTGGGGAGGTTTTTTGTTTACTTGTTTTGGGGCATTTTTTGGTGTTTTTTGTAAATTTTATTTTACTTTGGGGGATGGTCCACAAAATAAATCTCTGGATTGCTTTTCAGCATCTCCGAGGTTGGTTTTCTAGATAAAAGGCTACAAAAGGCTTCTTTGTCTTCTGTCCCTACACTATATTAGCAGGACATTGCCTTAGAAGTACATGAATTTATTCTTCATGCTTTGTGATGATTTGAATAGCATGGGCTTTCTGACAATGTTCCTCATTCTGGCGAAGCTTTTTGTAGCCTCAATGTGGTGATAAACACATCATGGTTAAGGGGGATGAAAGCTAAGCAGCAGCCTCAAGACCAGAGTTGGCTTTGCCCCAGCATAGATGACTGGTTTTTGCCTCTGGAAAGGGAATAAAACAAGTCACAAAGTGCCAGATGTTGGTGGTTCACAGACTAAAAAAAGCTTGGGAGCATTTTATTTGAACAGTTAACTAAAGGGAGAGCAGTGGGGTGGAAAACGTATGAAGGAAAACCTGACTCTCTGAAACCGATTTTTTGGCCTGATGAATATTGTAAAGAAAAAAATCCACACCATGTAGTTTCATCATTATAGCCAATAATCAATATTTGCTACTCTGCCCAGCTTCCTGATTTTTATTTCAACAAGCTTTTCTGCAGAAGGAAGCTGTTCTTTGCCTACAGCCCCAAGCAGTCCCACTGATGCTTTTTTTCCATTTAAATCTCCGTGTTGTGTGTATATTTAAAATATATTATTAATTATTTACACTATTTCTTAAATAAATGTCTGCAATAACAAAATTATTCCCCTGAAAAATTACTTATTGAGATAAAATACTTATTAAGATAGTGTCTTCCTACTCCCATGTCATGTTTAATGCCATGAGTCAAAGGTAAAGAACAAAGGCTCACCAACAGTTCTGCTTGGTTGGACACCACAGCTGCAAAAGGCCTAATTTAGGTGTTTTGCCCTTAAAGATGATGTAGCTCAGTGGTGGGAACCTATGGGAAATTTCACTCACCTGAAAACCAAGAGATGAAGCAACAGCCACAGCTGCAGAAAAAGAGAAGCTTGCAGATCTCCCAGGTTGCTCTTTGTGCTGCAGGCAGCATTGCCACACTCTGAACCTTGAGATGACACATCACCCCTTAGGGCTGTATGGACACCAGTGCAATCCTCCCTGTATGAAGAGGAACACACTATTTAGACACTTATGGTGTTTCTAGATAGTTTATGTAGGCCTTTCTTCATTGGCAGCTGTTCACTTGTCCCTCAGGAAACTGAGATTTAATGCCCTGCTTGGAACAAACCCTGAGAGAGGATGTAAGCTGGCACTTCTGGACTGCTTGGGGAGTTATCAAGAAAACAGACATTAAATGCAACAAGTACAGAAATATGGGGCTCACACAGGTGGTAAAACACAACTGTTTCCAAAATATGTGGACAAATTCAGTAATTGCAGCCAAATTAGTTCTTTGTTCCATAACATGTCATGGTTTAGGAACTGCAAAGTTTAAGTGGCAGTAACATAATTATAATTAGTTACATAATTATAGGCAGTCAATCCTATAATATGAGTTTAATAGTGAGCTCAGAAAACCAGTAACAGATGAGAAATGGTTTAAGGGTGTGAGCTTGCATGCAATGTCAAATCTGACAGAAAGAAAAAGCAAAATAACTTGACTGTGTTTCCATCAGGTAGGAGGAATGATGCAAAGTGGTAGACTAGGTGTATAAGAAGAAACTTCATCATGCCCTACAATGTTCTTTACATGTCAAAGAGCTTGCCCAGAAAGCCTTCACTGTGTGTGGAAAAGAGTAGGAGTTAGGATTGACAATGATGTCTCACCATGGCAAAGCTAAAAATTTGAACCAGTTTTTGGAGCTTGCCAAGAAGATCTTAAGTATCTTACTTATAGATAATATCAACAAATGTCTTAGTTTTGTTATATTAAAGATCTGCCTTGGGGAAAAATAATTCTATAAGTTAGCAATCTTAAATAGGGAAGATAAAAAGCAGACATTTCTATTTCAGCATTTGTAGGCTGAAGAGCACTCAAGTCTTTCAGAAGTTTTGATCAAATTTGGACAGCTGCATTTTTTATTGCAGTTATTTCTGTTCTGTTGCTAATTTTTTTCCTTGCAAGTGGATTCCTTTTCCCTAACAATTTAAATGTTCTTCCAATTCTCTTGTTAGAATAGCAAAGTAAATTAGGAATTAATGGAACTAATTCCCAATACAGCAAGCACGGAGTCCAATATAAGCCCAAAATATTTGTAAGAACCTACTGATATTAATGGATTTAAAATAGTTGTTAAGTTTACCAGACTGGTGAGGCTGGAGAGTCTCTTTCACAAATGAAAAAAAGACCAAGAAAAGTGAATACACTGAAGTTCAGTGAATTTTTTATTACCAGAAACCCCAAACCCTGAAGACAACAAACACATGTGCAAAGACTTTGGATCTATGTTTGATTTATTTATTTATTATTATTGAGCTACTCCTTTTTCTTCTCTTCAATTACCCTTGTTATACTTCACCCACAATGTACTAACTAACTTCACACTTGGGTTTAGAACAAGCTGTCTAGTTTTCTTTTGTTTTAAAAAAGCTCCCGGTACCAATCATATTTTTAAAAAAGCTTAGAATTGATTTCTAAGGCATGCATGGTTCAGCTGCCCTTTCAGCCTGCTGGGGTCTAACACTTATTCACACTGATGCAGTGCCAGAACTCAGCTGCTCCCACAGGCTGCAGCTGTAGGGAACACAGGGCAGAGAGATTAGTTTGCTCTGTGGGACACAAGCTCATTTTACTGGGGTGATTTTGAATTGAAACCAGATGTGATAGACACAGGTTGATTTCTTGCTGAGTAATGCAGTGCAGAAGACACCCTGCATATGTCCTTTTATAACAATTTCCCAGCACTCCAGTCCTACCTACAGGACTCTTTATTTCTCCAAATACTGAGTTTGCAGAATCTTGTCAACCCTGGCTAAATCAAAACTATCTGAAGCTTCACTACAGGCCCTTTTTACTGATGTGAAACTTTCCTTTGCTATTACCACAAACAAAGGCCAGATACCAAAAAACCTAATAGAGGACACTACAAAAAACCTAATAGAAGACACTACAAAAGAAAAACAAAATCCAAACAAAAAAACCATGGACTGGATGGAAAGGGCAAAAGGAAAGACAGTAAGAGCTGTGTTTGTCAGTTCTAGAGAAAAGACATTGAAGTGTTCACACATGGAAAAGTTCATCACAGGAAACAAAATGTTCTGTTCTCCGCTTCTATTTGGCGCAGGAAAATAACCAAAGGGTTTTGGCTAATTATGACAAAAGGTCAGGGTTTGAAGAGCAGTTTTTATCGAGCAAATTGTCTGGAGAGGCTGTGGTTCTGCCATCACTGGATGCTTTTCAAAAGAATTCATGCCAGGCTGGAAAGACTGACAGAATTTGTGAAGATTGGTATAGAGAAGTCTGATCTTGATGTCACCTGGGAAGTTTATTCCTTCCTACCTATTAAATAGATCTATTAATCCAACATCTTTACTCCTCAAGGGCAGGAGTCTCTGAGGAGCCTCTCAATTGAATATTTTTAACTCCTCTACATCTGCAGATTTTGTTGATAAATAAGTCAGTGCCAAAGGTAGAAAATTAGTGCATTTCAGAAGCTACATCCTTGCTCCACTGCTGAGCAATTTTCTGTATTGATTGATGAGGCAGTCCTGCAAACAGAATTATGTGGTGCTTTTTTCCACACTTGAGATGATGGAAGCTCTTCAAAACTGACTTTAGTACTAGACTACAATGGATCTCTCTCACATGGATTTAGCACACAGGAGGAAAGGATATATTCTAAAATTCAGACATGAATCAAAGAAGAGGTACAAGACTTGTAGTCTCATTAGGGTGAAATCTCAGCTCTTAGTGGCAATTCATGAAGTAATTTTCTCCTTTGTTGCTCATATAGGTCACCAGATAATGCTACTGAAATACAGCAAAGAACCAATTATGATTTAAACTGTTCAAAGAAAATGGCATAGGACTTACTTCTAAGATTGACAGCATAAAGTATTCAGAAGGAAACACAGTCAGAGATATTCTGTATTCACAGAGAATGATTATAAATAAGTATCTTCTCCTATGCTGTGAACATGCCTAATGACCATCTGGTACAGCTGTTTGTCAGCAGGCACAGTTCCACCACAGGTAATGCATCCATGCTTCATTGAGCAAGAGCTGGATTTGGCCCACAGGTTTTAATGGCTCCTAGAGAATCTGCTGTGGTTGTCAGTCTAAACTTTCCAATCCCAACAGCCTTACCTTGTAGAAGTTATCAGGCTATTCCTAACACTTCTCATTTCCTCTTTGCTTTCAGCTGAAAGGAAGATGGTCTGTGCACCGACTGAGACATTGAGATACATGCTATGGCTTGGACCTATCCACACAAAAACAGAATTTCTAAGTTTATAGCAGTCAACTATAAACTTATAAAGCCCTTTGACTGCCTTTCTGGGAAACTGATGTTATAAAAGGGGAAAATAATTACTTTAACTGCTGTGTATGAGACTTGATATCTTTTGATGCCTTTGAACACTACACCAATATCAGTAATGAACACCTGATAACAGAGGCAAGTTGTTTATAGATGTGCTGTACAAACAACTTCAATTCCCTCAGTAATGATGGAAGTTCACATAAACACATCAGAGATTTACTAGGCCCCAAAACCTATTTCATCAGCTATCCAAATAGAGGAAAAACACAGATTCTTCCTAGTCAGATTTCTATTAGAATTGCATTTTTAATGCTGCACAGTTAAAAAAAAAACAAGACATTCACTCCACAGAATAAAGTTATTGCTAAAGTAAGGGGATCTTTTTCTGGGGAGAAGAATGTTCCTTGTTCAACCAATGATAAACTAAAAGGAAGGATGTGGATAAAAATTCCTTGGCATGAGCATTAAGGTAAAATTCTTGTACACATTTAGGTGATGTCACCTCCAGAACTTGCATTTAAGCAAGCAAGTGCTTGCAAAGCACAGTATGGAAGAACTCCTCAGGAACCTTCTAGGAACTAAGAAGTGAGGCACCTCTGTCATACTACTGCTACTCTATGGAGAATAAGCACGTTGATCTTCCAAAGATATATTCACTTTAAGATAACTGTGCCTAAGACTAGAGGTGATTTTATGATGCTTGTATCCCCAACTACCTGTTCTGTTTATGTTACATGCTAAGTTCTGCACCTTTAAGACAGGTTCTGAGAGCAAAGAGGGGAAAGAAGAAGCTGCAGTTTGCAGGAACAGCGCTCACTGCCCCACAGCTCTCCCCAGACTGTGCTGTCTGAAGCGGGACAGACAGCAGGACACAGCTCTCCTTTGCTGTTAGTTAGTTTTAGCTATCTGGGGCAGGAAAGTTCCCTGGACTGTGGTTTTTTTTCTTTTTCCTTGGATCTGTTCAAACCAGCTCTGGACTGGAAACCCAGAACGCCCCAGGAGCTCACACCTGTTGCCCACCAGGGCCTGGGCTGTGGCACTCTCCAGCGCCAGAGGGAGTGATAAGAGACTGAGCGAGCCCAGCTACGCCCCATGGCAAGGACTTTCTGAATTTGCCGTCTCTTCAGAACAGCAAGAGGTTCTATTGTTTAATGTTATTCAATTTTAATGCCTGTGGATACTTCACTTGATAAATAAACAAGTTTTTTCCACTTTTCTTCAAGAAAATATTTTCCCAAAGCAGTTGGGGGAGGATCCGCTTGAATTTGTTTTCTGGAGAGACCCCATTCGGAGGTTTTGTCCTAAATTTGCCCTAAACCAGGACACTAGGTCACAAAACCTGACTCAAATGCTAGCTTCTAATAAACTCCATAGCAAAGGTGACATTTTCATTACTTGGATTGTGAAACTGTAGGTGAAAAAGGGAAGGAGAATTCCATGATGAGCCTGCAGCATAATATTTATGTCATTCTTGTGGGAGTACACAAGTGTGTGAACACCTTTTCACCTCAAATATTTCTGTAAAGGAAGTTGAATCACAGAGCAGAAGGTGTACTCTGTATGGTGAAGTATCCTTTGCTATATAATGTAGCTAGTAATATGAAAAAATGCAAGACAGAGTGCTACAAAAAATCATAGCCACAATGAAGCAATGGTACTTTGCTTGTCCTTTTTCATGTATTTACTTAGTAATTTATTTGCTTGGATTTTAAGCTTTGTGATATCCTGCTGCTCTAGGTAATTATCATAATATGGGAGAATCAGAGCCAGTATTTATCACTCTCCATGGTACTGGCTTACAGATACTAAACAGTAATGCCTGTTTGCCAAAAGATGATTTTATTATGCTATTAGTAATTTATTAATAATTATTGATAATATATGTGGTCAGTCCTGCTTGTAGCATAAAAAAATAAAAAATAAAAAAAAAGTTGTTTACACTTCCAATTTTAGAGATGCAGAACTTTTGTTGAATGTATTACAAGCCCATAGAATTCTCCCATTGAAAAGGTGACAAAAATGATACTAAAGTTAGATAGATTTTTATGTCATGTACTTTTTGAAAAACAAAACCAAACCAAACCTGATATCAGGAGCTCTGAACTACCCTCTTAAAAAAGATTGCCTTCTCAGGGTTATATTCCAGTTTATCATTAGCACAGTGTGAAGGAGTCAAAGTGTCAGGCAGATAACTATGGACTGCTGTGCATCCATCCTGTCTCTGAATCTCACATCCCATTAAAAATGTCTTTTCCTAGTAAGATCCCAGAATCATAGATTAGTTTGGGCCAGAAGGGAACTCAAAGGCCATCTAGTCCAGCACCCCCGCAATAAGAAAGGGCATCTTCAACTCGATCATGTTGCTAAGAGCCTGATGTATAGCACCATGCTGCCTACGCCCCGCGCCGGGACAGTCCCGGGGCCAGGCAAGCGCTGAATACTGAGCTCTCAGACCCAGCCCGACCAGCAGATGCCACCTACAGCTGGGATCCTTCCCCTTGCTTCACTGCCAGACTGCGGGAAGCGATGCGACTCCAGGTAATCCCACAAATCTCTTTGCAATGCTCCAGCTTCCGACTTTTAAACCATCCTCTCTGCTGTTCGCGTTACCTCTTTCTTGCTGCCCAGATCGAGGCGGACACGGCTGTAACTCTGAGGATCGAACAAAAGAGAGGCGCCGGCACATCCCTCCTACCCGGACCCAGCGCCGCATCCCGCCGTTCCGGGAGCCGCAGCCGGGCTGCAAGAGGTCAGTGCATCCTTGCTCCCCCTTCATGGCGCTCTGTCCAGTCGGGAAGGAGGGTGAGTTTTGTTTTTTGGGGAGCACACCGAGGGCACCGGCTCCTCCCGAGAGCAGGACCCCGCGGTCCGAGCATCCCCGGCTCAGAGGCGCAGCCGAGTGCCGGCGAGGAAGGTGACCGGGTCGGACCTCTGGGCTCCCAGGAGAGCGCTGTCACCCTGGCATGGCCGGTCACTTCGGGGGAGCCCGAGGCTGAGCGCTGTCCCCGCACGGAGCTCCCACGATGTGGGAGGAGTGAAGGGGCAGCCGCTGGGGCATTTGATACTGCCTAAGCCCTTGGTGATCTTCCTTTGCTCCCATCAGGGTGGCAGTGGGCAGCATATGTGAGATTTTGGCAGCTGGACGTGCCAGAGGAGACAGCCTTCCAAAGAGCAGAAATCTCACCTATTTCTCCCTGCTTCCAGGTCATCCTCACCACCACTGAGCCTAGCCATCCTCTCCTGTAGCCATGGAGAACTCCTCCCTCCCTGAAATCAATTCCTCATGTGCAGACTGCACTGGGAGAGGACATGGGAGTCTGAATATGTCCACAACTCCACTGAGCCCCAGGTGGGGCATTACAGTGCCTGTCATCTACTCAGTCATCTGTGCTGTGGGACTGACAGGCAACACGGCTGTCATCTATGTAATCCTCAAAGCACCAAAGATGAAAACAGTCACCAACATCTTCATCCTCAACCTGGCCATTGCCGATGAGCTCTTTACCTTGGTGCTGCCCATCAACATTGCTGACTACCTGCTCCTGCAGTGGCCCTTCGGAGAGCTCATGTGCAAGCTCATCATCTCCATAGACCAATACAACATTTTCTCCAGCATCTACTTCCTCACTGTCATGAGCATTGACCGCTACCTCGTTGTGACAGCCACCACCAAGTCCAGGAAGGTGTCCTACCGCACGCACCGAGCAGCCAAGATTGTGAGCCTCTGTGTCTGGGGCTTCGTCACTGTCATCATCCTGCCCTTCACTGTCTTTGCGAAGATACACAAGGAGCAGGGGCGCTCCCAGTGCGTCTTCGTGTTCCCCCACCCCGAGAGTGTGTGGTGGAAAGGCAGTCGGATCTACACCTTTATTTTAGGCTTTGTCATCCCAGTGTCCACCATCTGCACGCTGTACACCACCATACTGTGCAGACTGAGACATGTGCAGCTCCACTGCAATGCAAAAGCTCTGGACAAAGCCAAAAAAAAGGTGACACTGATGGTGGTCGCTGTCCTGGGTGTGTGCCTGTTTTGCTGGACGCCCTTTCACCTTAGCACAGTGGTGGCCCTCATCACAGACATCCCACAAACTCCACTGGTCATTGGCATTTCCTATTTCATCACCAGCCTAAGCTATGCCAACAGCTGCTTCAACCCTTTCCTGTATGCTTTTCTGGATGAAAGCTTCCGGAGGAGCTTTCGCAAACTGATAGATCACAGAGCTTACCCATAGAGCCAAACCAGCCCTCTGTCCTGTGTCCCTCTCACAGTCACCTGCTTTTCCCAGGTGATCCCAGCCCAGAGAGTGATTTCTCTCCCGTCTCCTTGTGAGCTCGCAGGGCTTCAGGTTGTCTCACTACCCAGGACATGAACTAGGGCCAGATGGATCTTTCTCAACTGTCCTGCATTCATTTCCTTAGCACTGCTTTCCTTACCCTGTGTTGGTTTACTTTTTTGTTAGTTTATTTATTGTTGGTTGGGTTTTTTTTAATTCCTTCTTTCTAATGTTCTTTCTGACCTGGATTTGGAGCTCATGGAGCTTTCACAGATCCCTTTGCCCTTTTTAAAGGCATTGCTTTGTGAACTCAAGCCACACAACTCTCAATTATCAGTGATTTGTAAAGCTCAATAAAAGTGTGTCATCAAGCGTCTTGCCTAATAATACCTCAGCCTCTTTCCTAGAGACCTGCTTACCAGTCTTGCAAACTGAGCAACAACTCCGAAGGATAAGGAATAAACAAAGGTATGGAGCTCATTTCATTTTACAGGACAGTAAAACAAGGTAGTCAAAATCCATGATAACATGTAAGAAAGATTATCAATCTGAACTTAAAGAAGAAAGAGCAAGCCCTCCCTAGTGAATAAAAGACACAGATATGAGTTTGGAGCCACCTACTGCAGAAAATTGCTAAACAGTGCACTTGGTCATTGTAGTTGGCAAAAAATGCACTTCTTTTATATTAGAAGTGGTGATTACTTTATTATTTGTCATATGTTTATGGACACAAAAGTGTCCCTTGGTGGCTGAGACGCATCCTGGGAGCTATGCTTAAAGACATCTGGCAAAGCAGATATTCTATCAGGACCACGATTTTTCTATAAATTGTGCTTAAAAATCACCCAGTATACTTTCCCAGCTACAGCACTGCTGCCTGGCTACTCCTGAGCCAGATACCCCAAACCCAAAGCTGATGCTGATCACCACTCCTGCGTTTACAGTTCCAGAATGTTTTCAGTTCCTGCTCCTTTTTTTTCAATGAAAAAGATACTTTTTTCCTAATAAAACATTTGAGAGCAAAATCTTCCACATTTTTCTTGTACTTTGCCAAAGTAAGTATTCCCATTTCTAAAGAAAATCAATACTCTATTTTTAGGTTTAAAACTTTTAGCAATACTTTTATCATAAGGACTCTATCTTAGATGAAGAATACACCAATTTTGTCTAGTTATATTTGAGCAGATGGAGTTTCTCTATGAATTCAGAATTTCTAGAATTTTCATATCCTGGAAATACAGTAAACATTCCTTTTCCAGAGACTATATTCCCATGAGGCCTCATTCAATGGCATGACATTCAAAATCTTAAAAATGAAACATAATTAAATTATTTTCTGACTAATCAAAGAGAAAAAAAGGATCTTCTATCCACACAGTGCAGACAGCAGATGAAACAGAAGTTTATAAGCTTGAATTTAGCAGACCAACATTTAGTTTAGCATCAACATTGTTGTCTAACACACACAGCACAACCTGCAGCTGGCAAGTGTCCTGTGTGTTCACATGTGCAAAGTGGACAAGTTAGCATTAGAAGAGACTTTGATTCTTTTGCTCATTCTGGTAGGCAGCTGCTTATATGAGCGGCCCAATCGTGACAGGGGAATAATTCTGTTCTTAACCCTGTCTGAGGGCTAATTGCTCTGCAGTGTCAATAAGGATCTTTCATACAAACCCATCCCAGCTACAGTGGTCTCCGGCCCCCTTGGCTTGTCTGGCCTTCGTCTACTTCAAAATAGTTCTACTGTGGACGAAAGAAAAACTTTCTTTCTCAACAGAGCAAAACTTTTATGCTGTTTTGCCAATTTAAAGCATGATTGCCACACAAGACAATCTCTTTTTCTGCTTTATGAAGTAAAAGAAAAATAAATTAAATTCCACATAAGTTTTATTTATTTTCCATTTTCTCCATCATTATTCATAGTCATCTTTAGGAAGCATAAAGAAGATGCGCAAACCACCAACTTATTATTATTTGAGGCTCCACAAATGCTTCCAAAATATTTTTCTACTTACAAAACCTTTACACCACCAGAGGGAGTTCAAAGACAAATTATTCAGCAAATGTACTGAGTGGAAACAAATTTCTGCTGTCATGCCCAACAGTAAGCATGCAGTTTTCTCTGTAAGGTGTCCTTTCCTCAAATGTTATTCAAATTCATCATTCTATATTATTCTATTCTAACAGAATTATAATAAAACAGCTTTAATAAAGGTCAGAATTTTCTAGAAGTGTGATCCTAAACCTGTTTGCCATTTTTCTGTTTCTTTTTGAGCACCAGCTCCTAGTGTGCAGTTAGAATTCTTAAAGAAGAATGGTGTCTGGATGCAGCTGAAGACACAGCAGGTCCTGCACATTCCCACTTCCAGTCCATCAGCCCCCCAGAGGGACTATTTTGGGGGAGGACTGGGCAGGTGTCACTGACATAAAGCAGAGGCTGTGTCAGGTTGCAGAGGCCACCTCTCCTGCACACCTTTCCAAACCAGAGCAGCCCTGAGGAGCCCCAGCTGGCTCTGGGAAAGGATTTGTGTGTCTCCATACTCTGCTTCACACTGTTTTCATTAGCTGGAAATTTTTCTCCATTTGCCTTTCTCCTGTCCCTGGTTCCTGATATCCCTAGGTTATATTTAATGTTTTGGACACTTCGCCTCCTTTCAGCTTTCAGTCCCGAGATGGCGCTGGCTCTTCACTGAGAAGGTTTCACTGTTTTCCTAAACCAGACTTGAAGACCAAAAAAAAAAATGCTCCCGCGAGCTAAATTGGCTGCTGTGTTAAAGCATAATACAAATTAGCAAGGGGAAACAAAAAAACCCGTTTCTTTTATTGTAAAATATATATAAAATAGCATGAATCCTTATACATTTTTTTAAAAAATGTAGATTAATACTTTTTAACAGGCTTTGGTTGAACAAAGTATGCTGAAATCATAGGAACAGTTCGGGTTAAACTTAGATTAAAATTCCTTTATGCTCCCAGATTCAAACTTTTAGTTCAGACACTAGACAGATCAGTTATGGAAGAGATTCTTAACAAAAACTCTCATGTCCTTAAACAAAACTGGGGATTTTCTTCAGAGAAGTTATGCCCAAAATATTTTCATTTTTTTTAGGGTGTATATTAAGGAAAAGAAGGGCTATATGATTTTAATAAGGAGCAAGTAGGTTCATAATTTATATATCTGGCAGACTTCTCAGGAGCTGTAAGCAGTGCAGTGGGTTGGATACAGTTAGTGTGATTTTCATAAATGAATATCCAACAAGATGTCTTTATAGAATATTACAGTCTCAGGTGCTGCTACAGTCCCCTCCAATACTGCAGTGTGTATTTATGTTTCTTATTGGATGGAAGACATACAACATGCCCGTGTGGCAGCACATCCCTGTAGGAGGAAATCTGGGCTACACCTCCTGGAGCCAAATGGGTAAGCACTCCTCAGCTCTATCTCTGAGGTGTTTTCCTTCTGCATTACATCCCTGCTTACTGAGGCCAATTCAGATCAGTGGGAAAATGTTAAAAAATGGAGGTGCTGGCTGATTGTTATTATTTACTGCTGATACTGTGGTAGCACTGAGATCCTAACAAGTCTGAGCCATCGTGGTAGACATTCACCCACCTACAGAAAATTAAGAGCTGCACAAGAGAATTTGCAAACTAAAAGGCTTTACTTTTCTGGGGACACTGGTCTTCTGGAACACTGAGAGAACCATGAGCCTGCTTCCCTCCTTGTCTCAGGAGAGACATGTATATAATCTCAAGGGGTATTTTTCACTTCTGCACTATATTCACCTCAAAACTGAAGCTGAAATATTGCATGTGGGCTTTTATGCCTCACTTGCTGAATCTGAGTTACAAAATGGATCTTCAGCTAAAGAAATAATAAGGCTGGTTTCTGGTTGGCATAGTGACATAGCAGCAGTATGCTATATAAAACCATCATGTGATTTATACTAGGTACCTATAGAAGCTATTGTCTTCGTATTTGATCAGCCTAAGAGTTTGGCATTTGCTCTCTCTGATGAGCTACATCTAATCAACTATCAGCAAGATCTAGTGTGATAGATTATTGTTGGTTTGTGGAACTGCAACATGTGATGGGAAATTTGGACAACTAAATATGTAAACTTATTACAAAGAGAGAATCCACCTCATTTTTGGAGATACCTTGACCATTTCAAAAAACCAAATCTAAACCTAAAAAACTTCACCAAACTTATCTTCTAAGGAGCACTGATTCAAAAGATTATGGTGATTTTTTCCCTTCTTCCTAAGTTTTGATACTTCTCTGATATGCTTGTTTATTCAGAGAGGCTTTATTTGGTAAAGAGGATACTAAAATGCTAAACTTCTCAAAAACTGCTGTTCCCGAAACAGCTCAGAATAAACTTCAATTCTGTTGACAAACTTTCTTAGTGTGATGAAGAGACCTACTGACTCTTTCTGAAAATACACTAAAATCAAAAACAGATCAAGAAATGTCCCCTAGCTAAATTAATCTCGGAAAACTTGGAACACAGTTAAATAAACCAAGTCAAACCAGAATATATGACTGGAGAACCAATGGAGAAATCACTCTAATAGGCCCTACTGTAGTTAGCGCCAATGCTAATTCTTAGATGATGGAAAAAGAAAATGTGACATAAGCAAAGAACTGCTTCATTTGTTGTTAAAATGTGTTTGTACTCAGAAAAAACATCTTGCAGCAATTTCTTGAAAGAGAGTCTGACCCAAGGTAGCTGATATTAAAAGGAATGCAGAGAAGAGTGGCTCTCAGATGCTCCCATGCTGGAGTGCTGCATACTGTCTAAGAAACCCAGTGCAATATTTAGACAAGGGTTATGAACTTCTTCAACATGCAGTAGTAAAATTACCAGATGATATATTTGCATATATGTATAAATCACTGCTAAACATAAATAAATGAAGCAGTTTATGACACTAAACGTGGAAATTACAGATTTATCCATATAATTTCTTTTTGATGAGATTGCAGAGGGAAAAAAAAGAATATTATGAACTAAAGATGTAGTTAAGCACCAAAAGCTATAATATGAATATGTACAAGGAATCAGCCAATCTAAATAATTTACTAAACTAATGAAAAGCATCCAAATCTTACATAAAATTTCTGACCACTTTCCCAGCAATTTTACTGCAATAAATGGGTCCAAAAATTGTGTCCTCGACAGTGTTTCACAGCACATTATGTATGTATTATAATATAGCATGTTAATTCAATTGCTCCAAAGTTAAATTACAAAGTTTTTAACTCAATTTTAATTTATTTTCTAACAGAAGATTTGACTGGGCAATATTTTACTATTTTTAAAAAAAAATCTGATTGTCAGGTTTTATGTTTTTATTTCATGTTGTATGTGTAGAACTGTAGTTACAATATGCTAAGTAGAAAACTATGGCTAAAAATGAATTTTCTACATATTTGGAACTCTGCTTACCAAAATAAAAAGTAATTGCAAGTTCCTGAAAAATTTATGCACTGTGTAATTACAAAGTGCTGGAGGTGCTATTATAGATTGTCCAATAAGCTTTTCATTTCCTTCCCCCTTATTTTAAATATTGCTTCATCTTAGATTATTTATTTCTTTATTTCATAAGAAGAGAAAGTTTTCCAAAATGAAGATTTTTGTAGACCTTCACTATTTGTTTTGCAAAGAAATAAGTTTCCAGAAACTGTTTATATTCAGGAATAAGCTCTTACATAATAACTTTAAATAGAGTAAGTTTATGAAAACCTCCAAGGTTCAATGAAAATTAAATCAGAGCTGTTCAGTATATTCAACTGCTTGGAATCTAATGTAGTTTTGATGGGAAGAAAACCACAACCAAATAAAACAACCCCCAGGTCTTTGAAATTATACATGCAAACCTTGGCAATATTTATCTGGGAGTAGCTACTTCACCACAGCCAGAATAAAGATGATTGTTCTTTAACCTTAACCCATCCTTAACCTGTTAAGGATGATTAGCCTTAACATCAAGGGGAAAAAATCAACTCTTCAGAGAAACAGGGAGCAACAGGAAAGAATTTGTTGCAGGAAGAATGATGAGCATAGGCAAAAAGCAAGGACAAAACCCAAATAGGAGTCCTTGTTTCTGTCCTTTCATGCTCTCCTTGTACCTCTCAATGAATAAATGACACATTGTTTAAAAAGCCTTAACTGCAAGGAAAGATGAGGAGCTCTTTGCAGTCTCATTCAGTAACCTGTTCAAAGGCTGCCTTATTCTACCTCTATGTCAGTTTAAAGCAGAGAGGGCCTGCAGCAAGGATGTGCTAACAAAAAGCCTCCCTGAGGATCCTCAACACCAAAGACTGTGTTTATCTACCACAAAACCAATGATTTCCTGAGTTGCAAATGGCTGTTTCCCAATCTAACCAGAGTCTGATCTGTATCCAAGACCCTTCTTGTTTTCACTGCAGCTGTCATATCTGAATGCAGAAAAACCCATTCTCAACAAATCCACACTCATTAGGAAGTTACTTCAACAAAGTATTTCCAACTGCCTCTGACAAGGCACTGCTTTGTAAAAGCACTTTTATTTTTTCTGGCTGTTTGCCTACATGCTAAAAGAGATAGAAGAGCCATGTAGCACATCATACCTCATGTATTGTTTGTCAATATGTCTTCACTAACATAAGCATGACAGGTAGCACCTGGTCTGAGCAACAATCTGGAACCACTAATGGATACAGCAAAGACATATTGCAGGAACAGAATAATTTCTCTGTGGAAACATACAAAAATAAGCACAGTATTTTCTCCACTTTGCAAATGGTCTCACAATGTAGCAACAGAAGCCAGGTCTTTTCAGAAGTCATATTGTAATCAAGGGCAACACAGGCTTTGAAAAAGACACAACAGCTGTGTATATATGTTTAACCACCTACTGAGACGTGTATCTAAAATAAATTGCAATAAATAGGAATTTTCATTAAAATGAGGCATGTATATACGTGTGTATGTGTATGTGTATGTGTATACACATAAATTTCTGCTTCTGTCTCTGAAGCAACATCTGCTCAAAAGCCCTTTCAGGACGCAATACTGTGGTACAGCTAGGAACACCTTAATATCTTGCTGCCAAGAGCAGCTGAAGTCCCTAAAGTGAAAAAGCTTCGCCATGTCAACCAATCTTACACAACTTTCTATTTCCCATGAAAATCCTAGCCAAACAGTGAAGGATTTTTTTCCTTCTGATCAGATCAGGAACTTTTAAAATATGCTGAATCGGAGAAATAACACAAACAAAAAATAATTCTCAGCGTGTGATCTAAGAGGTCATTTTTATTATCCCTCTCCTCTTATGAGAAGTACCTACTCCAAATTCATTGAGGTGAGAATGGAGACATGCATGCCAAAAATCTGATGCAGAATATGTTCTAAACTTGCAACTACTGTGAAGTACATTTCAAAGCAGAAGTGTTGTTCAAGATTGGCAAAGTGGAAAAAAATAAATAGAAAAGGTCTGCTAACATGTTTTGGTCAAGGTCTGTGCAAATTTTGAGGTTGCTTTTGCCATCCTCTGTGAACCAGCTTCTCAGGGGGAAATTCTGCCTAACTGAAAATCCCATGACCAGATTCTGGCAACCTGCTTTAGCTGAGCAGAAGATGGAAATGTCTTTAACTGTACTTTCTTGAAGTACAAGCTGAGGAATCATCTAATTATCAAAAGCCCTAAGAAGGAAAGATAATCTTTGCACTGTCAGAAAGACATTTCAGGTCATATTATGGCTTTTAGAGGTAGATTACTCATGATTTATATCAAGATGTTCACCTTCAAGAAGAAATATTTTCTCATTGAAGTTTCCAAGAGACAGCATTTTATCTAAGCAGATGAGTGCTGGAAACAGTTTTTCTTTAGGAAAAAACTGATCCTGCCTTATTCAAAGTAAATACTATTAACATCCTAATAATGATTTGTAGGATACAAGCATTAAATATATCTAGTTTCACCCAGATATATCATCCCTCTGTTATGCAAGCCTATAGATTACACCAGTAATCCTACCAATAGTTCTGTAATAACACCGTATCTCAATGAAAGAGAAGAGATTATCTAAACACACAAAATAACACCCTTATTTTAAATGAAAATAGTTTGCCTTCTGAAGGAGCTTTGCCAGGAGTTAAAACAACATTTTTTTTATATCTATTGCATTGATCTATAACTCTTTAGCAAATGAATTTTACATGTACACTATGAGCTCTCGTATGCTTAAAAGAAAAAAAAAAATCTTACTTTAAGCTGCTCTTCTACCTTTTAGCATCTTCACTTTTTGATCCCACCTGCATCCTTTGCAATATCTCACATAGCAGAAATGTAAAATAATCTCTCCATGCAGGTACATCAGCATCAGGTTCTGAGAAAAAAAAAATTAATGAGAGAATATATACACTGAAGAGTTAATGGGGAATGCCATTTACTCAGTTCCTCAATAGTGTAAGTTCACAGCAGTTTCAGGAGGAGAGTAATATTTTTAAATGATTTTGTAATATCAGATTCAAGCCATACATTTATCTACAGTCACGTATCCTCAAATTCATTTTACCACACTACAGCTGATTCTAACTTTTTCTTGTAGCACAGGCAGTATCACTGATGAGTTTTCAGACTGGGATATAATGATTAGTCTCTAGTTAAAGCTTTTAACATCAACAAGGGTGCAGGCCACTTTGCATTGTATTGCCTACCTTGAAACATCAGTCTTGCAAACAGCTCAAACGGATACAGACACAGTCACTCTCTCCACTCACGAGTATCTTCAACTTGTTCATTGCACTGCGTAGCTCATGTTATGCAAGATACAAATGTAACATTCCAAAGCTCATAATTTCTGTTTTTTAGAAAGCACTAGGTCATGATGATCAGCAACAGCTTCTTTATGGCATAAAGAAATTGCCATTTCTCAAATTACCTCTGGAGAGAATTTTTTTCTTTTTTTCTATTTTGGATTTCTAAATCTCCCTCGTTTGAAAGCTTCAGTAACACATTTGGTTGGAGGTTTCCATCTAAAAACTAAAACCAATCTGTCAGATTTAAGTTCAGAATGAACAGTATTGAAACCCAGATAATACAAACAGGAGGGAAAAAATAGCCCTCTTAACCAAATTTTATATAGAGAGTAAAGCCTGTGTATCAGAACTGCCAAGTCATCCCTGTTTGAATTGGTGCTCTTTCCTAAATAAGGATGTGGACTACAGCAGGAGAATAAGTTATGTAGTTACTCATGGCAGTGTTGTCTCCTTTTCTTTATGGGGTCGTGGTTTTGAATTCCTGCCTTTAACATGCGCTGTGTTCTTTAATGACTAATCAGTATGGATAAAGTCAGACCACAGAATTAAAATCATCCTGTTATCTGGCAAACACTTCCTGCCAACTTGCTTGTATACGCTTGCAGTGCTTCTCAAACCTTGCCCTTCTTTCACTTTCCCTCTGTTGGCTTATATGACAAAGGGGATAACTACCATTAAGTACAGGTGAACCCCTAAATATTGGTGCTTTGGTGTCAGCAGATCCCAAATCATTTGGACATGCTGGTGGCTGGAGTTCCACCTCTTGAGAGCCTTCAGAGCTTGTTCAGGAACAGGACAGGAAAGGGCACCAGGACATCCTCGAGCCAGTGGAGTGTCCACAGCCTAACCTAAGTGACAATGATACAGGAGTAAAACATTTTCATGCACTACGGATTAGAGGGGAAAGGGAAGAATTAGAAGTCTGAGAAGAGTCAGCAGTATTTCCCACCCTGTGTTTCAGGTGATAGAGATGACCAAAATAGTGAAAAAAATGTTGGGAAAAAAAATTACAAGCCCCATCACCTTTCTGCCTTCTCCCTCATGCAGGCAGTGCACCTCCTTCCAAATTCTAGGCAAGTTGCTATGGAAACTATCAGCATGGCTACAAAAATAGGGAGGAATTATAGATTACATCCATATATACATTATTTAACTTCATCAAAGAAAGAGAAATGTGCAAGGTGGCAGATGCTGTTACTAACAGAGTTTCACCCTGGGGAAGGAAGAACCCTCTGCAGAAGGGACCTTAGCTGACAATCAGCCCTTTGGCCAAGGTCACCCAGAGGAAAAGAACATCTGCAAACTCTGCCCCTCTTCAGCTGAGAACAGTTTCTGGTAGATGCCCATCAACAACCTTCATTCATTTGTTTTGTGGAACCTGTGAAACCTGACTGTAGAAGAGTTGCATAACTCCTGTTCTGCACCTTGACATAGCATTAAGAATTCATTCCCATGTGTAAGCAAAGATATTTGGGGACAATTTCAACACTGGTAGCTCTCTAAGAAGGTACTGGACATAGATGTCTCCCCCTCAGATTTAGCTATCTGAAAAGAAACAGTGCAGAAAAAGGAAGTAAGAGAGGAAAGAGAGAAACATATGACAAGGGCTTTCAAATAACTAGGTACACAGTTAGATCCAGCCTTTACATTTCTCTTATCCCTCTGAGAGTTCAAAATATTCCTACATTGTTTAATAAATTTGAAGAAAAAAATGCAAATATCTGTGTATATCACTGTGTATATGAGGAGAGATGTAGAAGGAGAGAAAGAGAAGTTAAGGGACTCTCTTAATTGTTAATTGGGTTTTATTTTACTTTCTTAAAACTTAAATACACTTAACACTTACTGAACCACCACTTCAGAAATCTTTTGCAACTCAAAGCTTTTTAATGGCATTGTACAGATGGGTGGAGTAAACTGGAAGATTCAAGATGTGTTACTCTGCAATTCTCCAAGTAGGAGAATCTCCATATGGGGATGTTGGAAGAAGCTGACCAGAACCTGTGCCTTCTTCATTGTCTTCTTTTCCCTTTCAAAGTGACAAAAATGTTTCCCAACCAGCAAAAAAGGTATTTTTTTTTGTTAATAATTTACCTTCCTCTTAATTCCCTCTACCGTGATGGGTTTTCTAGCAGTCTCTCTGTCCTGCTTCACTGAAAAGAAAAAAGAATGAATTACAAGGTAAATTATATTTCATGGCAAAACTTTCAGAGCTGCAAAAAATAGGGAACATTGTAACTT
>VWYI01008177.1:0-32962 GCA_013399455.1 Anthoscopus minutus | reverse complement strand
CCTTTTCTGTTAAACAAAGTTGAAAGAAAAGGGTCAAGCCTGATCCAGAATGTGAACTGGTCCACTGCTCATGGTTTGCGGGCCTGTCAGTTTGCTTTAGGCCCACAAGCTCTGTGTGTTTGAGGTCTGAGGTTATACAAGTTAAACTGCTGACAACTCTTAGAATTATGCAGTGTAGAATTCCGAACACTAACATAATTAGGAAAATAACAAAAAACAACAGAATTGTCTTAATTATTGAAGTCCACCACCCCGAGAGTCCCCAGTCCTTGAACAGTCTGCTGAACCAGTCCTCAGATTCTTGCTTTATTTGTCTGATCAGGCTTTTCACTTCTCAGAGATCCACGCAAAGGAAAACTTACGATGTACTTGAAATCTTCAGTTCTATCCTTTGGCATGTTGTAGGACGTACATGTTGATGCACTGTTGGAGATACAGAAGTGGAAAATCATGCGTTCCTACATTACACACCTGACTGACACCTGGGACGTGGAATATTCAAGCCGTGTTTCTTGATAGCTTTATCAATGGCCCTGAAAGCACTCACAGTTTCGTATCTTCCAGGAACGTATGGTCAAATCTGATTATTTTGTGTTACAGCAGTTTGTATGTTATCCGTTTACCTTTTAACTGAAAATTTCACTTACAGAGATAGGTGAAAAAAAGACTTTGCTACATGATAAACAAGTAAGATTTTGATTACTCCAAGGAATGAAGTCTTTTAGAACAAGGACTGCTTTATTGAGCTAAAGAAATTTTAAGTAACCCAATCCTTTGCTATCAGTTCAAGGCCTTAGAAGCGAAAACACCAGGTCGGGGTTTATTCAAACCAAATCTGAACCAGAAGTCATCTGCATAATGCACACGTCTTTCTCTGCATCCATATTAGAGGCAAAAAATAGCAGAGATGCTTAAAAATACCTGCTGATACACCATGTTTCTTATTTATCAGAACAGTTCCTTTAGATACAGCTAAGCCACTACTTTTTATTTGGTGTATTACTGCAATATATCCAATGACTGAATACAGCTCACACCCAGTTTGCCTGTAATGCAACTAATAACTCTCTTTTTTGCAGGGTAAGTAAGAACCCAAAGAGCTAATTTCCTCACC
Source organism: Anthoscopus minutus (assembly GCA_013399455.1). Lineage (NCBI taxonomy): Eukaryota > Metazoa > Chordata > Aves > Passeriformes > Paridae > Anthoscopus > Anthoscopus minutus. The sequence continues at coordinate 31,848 of VWYI01008177.1, read as the reverse complement.
CTCTACCTGGAAGCCAGGATATATCTATTGATTCCTAACTATGCCAGGCCATTGCTGTTTTTATTTACTCAATATGCCAAAAAAATCTATTACACAGTGTATTTTGTTACAACTTCTTAGACTTTTACAGCACTTTTTGGGGGGATTCAGGACGGAGAGTTAGGTTGGCAAGGATATTTGGATCTGAATTATTTCATAAAAGTAAGAATAGAAAACCATTATTCCTCTCTTATCTCTATATTTATTTTATTATACAAGACATTCTCCTTGATTCCATACTAGTGTCTTTTAAAAATCTGCCAGGTTCTGAGCCATAGGTTTAAAAGCCTAAAATTAGGCTCTCGAATCTGAAATGTATTTGCCTGCAGGGTGCCAAAGCTCAAATTCACCTTTCGTATCAGGGAATGAAGTTTCTCTGGCTTCACTTTTACCATCAATGAATAAGTTTATTCAGTCTCGAGAATGTACTTTACCACCTATCAACACCATTTTTTGGTTATGATGTTTTTATAATGAAGCTTTACCACGTTCCACTAATTTCCAAGTGAGCCCATCCTTCTCATAGAACAAGCAAAAGCTTTACAATTAGCTGGTGTTGGTTTGTTTCTTTTCAGCAATGTATCTTGCATCTACACTGATTGCTGGGCTTTGGAAAGAGACTGAACATGTATTTATTGACTAATCAAAAATACAGTCAAAGTAGAAAGACACAGCAATATTTAAAATCTAGCTGATTACCCTTTGGTGGCAGATGACTAACAGCTTACCTCAGCAAAGCAAAAATTGCTGCCAAAGGTTTCTTCATAGAAATAATCCTTATTTATTATCCAAGTTCACAGCTGTATACACTGCAGGCAGTAACTAAAACCACTTAAAAAGCACGATGCTAAAAAAACAAACCCCAAGCTTACGTGACCATGATACTCATTAAAGGTCCAATTCTTCCTCATTAAAACCAACAGGAGGGGCCCTGCCAATGATTTTAGTGGTAAAGGAAGTCATCTCAGGGAAAATATTCAGACAAAGTCATAAAGCTGCATTCTGCTCATTAGCAGTAAATGTGTGATTCTCTCTGGCATGAACAGGGAAAGTGCTAAACAGCGCCAAGAGTTCTCAAATTACTCAATAATCTCCTTTTTGAAATAATAGGACAACAATAAAAGCAGTCTTCTGCCCCCCATGTACACATTCAGCCCCAGCTGTCTGGACCCTAATATTTCTTTCAGAAAAAAAAATTACACAGCTGTTGCAATAGTTCTTTTGGGGCTAAGTCAGCAAACTTTACATGGAACATTATTTTTATAAAACTTATTAAAATCTCACCTATTATTACTAATCACTATTCACTTTGGTAAAATGTATGGAATAAGACCAGATGAAAAAAGTAATGTTTACTAAGCAATGCAACCACTTAACATTGTTTGCTTGGAGAGAAGAATCCAAGGAAATCTATTTCTCTCCTGTCATGCACTCCATCTTCCCCGCACAGTTTTATGTGTCCTTCCTGAGCTCTGCACTCAGCAACATTTTCATATAGTTATCAGGAACAAAATATGAAACTGAGCAAAACTAGGTGACAAAATGCCAGCCATTGATTTGAAACAGACTGAAATTAGGTAGAATCAAACAGATTCTAGCTTTTTCTTCTTGTAGCACTACTGCAGGAAATAATTGCCTTTATGAAAAAAGATCTGATCCCACTTTTCCAGCTACATGGTTGGTGAAGGATCCTGTAAAGGATGCCTGTGGCAGCTGTGTGGTTCAGCAACTGGACCTTAGCATTGCTCCAATTTGAAAGGTGGGAGCAGTAATGAATAATGTCCCCTGCATCCTGCACAGAGCCTGGGGTCCTGTCAGGACTGGGAAGAAGACTCTTACACTGAAGATCCACCTGCCAGAGCCAGCAAGACAGAGAAGAACAAAAGCTCAGGAGCCTGGATGAGCAAACATACCTCTGACATGAACAAAGGGACAGAAAACTTGACAGATTAAGTATGGAAAAAAAAATTAGAATAAGGAAAATGTGTGAGACAAGTTATCAGTCCTTTGAGGCTAAAGCTGGCGAAAGCCTAAGAGCCTTTGTGCCATAGGGTCTCTCAAAAAGAGAGCCATCTGAGGGCATAGCTGATGACTCAGTCTGCTCAGATAGCCCACAGAGACCTCTGAATGAATTAGTAGGCTGACATATATCATGCAGCATTACTAGCTCAGCTTCCAGAAACTTGATGAGATTTGTGTTAAGTCTGGACTAATTAGCCATGTCTCCAAGCAAGGCTAATTAGTCCAGGTTCCACATGTGTGCTGACATGGTGGTATTGTCCTGGTTGAAGAGCTAACCCTGCAGTGCTACAAGCTAAATCCCACTACACAACAAGAGAAGCCGTAAAGTAACAAACAAATGGCATTTAAAATTTTACAAGTCCAAACTACTTCTCTAACCCATACTGATATAAAACAGCAATCAATGCTAGTTATGAATGAGAGGTGCCCTGTGCTTACCCACCCTACACCAGCTCAATTCTCCATGAGAGAATTTATATATAACCATTGCTGGGATCAGATTCCGAGCCAGAAACCTTTTGGCATCTTGGCAGAGAATTTTCTGGGATTCCTGAGGCAGTGGGAAATCTGAGCAACCAGGACTCCTTCAATCCAATTCTCTTTCCCATAAATTTTCTAGTTCAGGTCTCACCACATTTTTTCTGTTCTCTTCAATGTGTTTATAATGGTCAAAATGTCATTCAGTCCCACAACTCAGTATGTTTCAGTAGCAGCTGGAAAATTCTGTCCAGATGTTTGTGGCTAGTTTTCAGACCTTGTGTTCATGCCTCTGATGAACCACAAAATTCCTTACTTTCTTGCTTAAGAAGCCACTGATGAACCCTAAAAAGCTTTGGCAGTTGCCTATATAAAACGAGTATACTTGGAAAATGTGAATATGCCAGGAATTTTTAACCATTCCAATTCATCCCTTAGTTATTGAAGTTGTACTCTTGTTTTTGCATACATAGGGTAGTGATCTCTGTATCACTGTATATCAGTGTGTATAAGTAATTCTTCATCTAGAATATATGATTCATTTTTGTATTCAGTTTTACTGTGCCTGAATCACGGAATTACTGAATGGTTTTGGGTTGGATCATCTCATTCCAACCCCCGTGCCATGGGCAGGGACACCTCCCACTAGACCAGGTTGTTCAAAGCCCCATCCAGCCTGGCCTTGAACACTTCCAGGGATGGGACATCCACAATTCTGGACAGCCAAGTGCCAGTGCCTCACCACCCAGCCAGCAAATAATTTCTTCCTAATATCCCAGCTAAAACTAATCTCTTTCAGTTTAAAACCATTACTCCTTATCCTGTCACTTCTTGCCTTTGCAAGTAGACTTCCCATCTTTCTTATAGGCTCCCTTAAGGTACTGGAAGGCTGATAAGCAAGAGCCAGCTCAGATAAAGAACACGTGGCAGGATGCATATAGAAAAAAAGAAAAAAGTTCCTGAAGGAGAAAGCCTATTAATTGTTGAAATTATTCTGAGACTGATTTTTTTTTTCCAGTAGAATTCTGGAGTACAAAGCATTGTAACTGTGTTGCATAGCAGACATTTCAAATATATATATTTTCTTTAAAGGTAAGTATAAACAAAGGACTCTATGAGAGTAAATTCATATTTGCCTATTCTCTCATTATAAATTATGTGATCTTTCCAAATAGAAGCACTAGAATAATTAAACTAATTTTCCAAAATTATTCTAGTATATTCAATTACAGATTTTAATTATTTTTGAGAAATAATTCACAGTGTTAATGAAAGAGACAGTAGTTAGAATCATGGCAGAGTATGGGTTTCATGTCTCTGCATTCCATAAGCCTTATTAGAAATGTAAATCAAATATTTGATGAATACTGAGTCTATTGGGACATTAAAATGAATATTACCTTTGTGACTCTGAGAATCAGGTTGAAGTATAACAGAAGTCAGTTAAGGTAAGTGGATTTCGATGCCAAAGGGAACATTAGCTGTTTCATTGAGGCCTCTAGAGTATTACCCCGTATTGAATGTGAAGAAATAGATGTTTAAATAACACTCATGTTGTGACATGAACCAACAAAAGACACCAGAATTTCAAAGTTTCAGCTGTTACTTCATATATATTGACCTCATCTCCCACAGAAAATTTACTGAGGACAGCAGGGTGATGGGAAACATATAGATGACATAGGGGAGTTGACTCTGAATCTCCAGATTATTCCCTAATCATCTACTATCAGTTAATGAGAACTTTGACATGGCTTTTGAAGACAGGAAGGTCTAATTCTGGCCCTGGCATACATCTTAAAATATGACGTTGTATTTAATGTGCAGTAAAACTGCCCAAACCTCGCTGTATTCTACAAAGAGCACTTTGATACCCTGAAAGATTGAACAGCTTTCAGCAATTAAGCCACTTCTACATATTTATAGTGAATATAGTGTATAGTATTTTGAAAACTGTGCAAGCTGAAATGTATCCTTTCTAGGAGATATCACACTGTGGAGAAGGAGTAAATGGGAAACAACGATGAGCCAACAGACAAAGGCTCTGTTTGGGAAACAGCTATTACACATTTTTTTGCATCTCAGTTTATCCACAAAGCACCTTGTTCCATTATTTTTTGTGAACTTTTAAGCAGTTATCTATCTCAACTTTATGTTCATTTGGAGGGAAGGAGGAGTTACACCAGCTAGGAAAAAGTATAAAAATTCTATGTTCTTTCTCTACCACATCCTAAGGGAGATATACAAATCAACATGACTGGTATTCTTGGGGTGAAGACATAACTGTGTGCCTTCAAATTTGTGTAGGCTATGGTGAAGTCTAAAGTGAAATTGTAAATAAATGCATGTTTGTATTTGACAGAACCAAGGTTATGAAGAGTGATCCCCTAAACTTAGAGAAATGTCTACACTTGAAACTGTCAGAAGATAAGTTCTATGCAAAATTTTTCACTATTTGAATGAAATTTCCTGCTTGTAATAGTGCTTGGGAAGTTTTAATTATATGTGGGCTGAACTTGAGGGAATAAAAGAATTTCATATTGTTCCAAACTGAACTTTTGTGCATCTTGTACCACAAAATCTATTTACTTACTAGGACTCCTATTCAGAAAATTTTGGGTAGTTAACTCCGTTTTCTGCATTTCGCTCTTTCCCTGTCATTTCTATAATTATATCTGTGGCCAGTACATGTTATGATCTATTACGTTATCACTGAAAATATACTTAAAAACAGAAAATGTAGATGTAGATTTCCTTTGCATGATGTATTGCTCAAAATACTCCATACTCAAAGGAAAGGGAGAACCAGTGTAATAGCACTCTTTTTTCCCCTTATTTTTTCCCCCAGTACCTTTACAGAAGTTCTGGAAAAGGCAGTGCTAAAACAATCAATAAAAGAGAATATTGCCAAAATACTTTCTCATTCTGGATTGCCAGTTTTCTCTTTGACCTAGAAATATGGATGAAAATGATAAGAGTTCATAAGATACAATAATTTTCCAGGAACTTTACTGCAATTTTTTCTACAGAATCTAATGGAGTGGAGCATAAGCAAAACTGTAATGCACATAGTCCCTTTTTTTTTCTGGATACAGATATTAATAAAACATTTAACTTCAAATTATTAGGGTTTTGCCTAGACCCTTTCTGTTACATTCAAATACCGTTCCACAATGGAAAACAAAATAGCAAAAGCCAATTTCACTCTGTAAGCATAAGACTTTCAACTTAATTTGTACAGAGTTTCAACCGTGAACTGTTTCAAAATGGGGATATAAGTGACTTAAGTCATTATTTAATTACTTTCACACAAATATTTAACTCAGTGTGACAGCATTATGCCAAAACTTAAATGAAAGTTACTCTCATGTCTCTAATCCTATGACTAAGGCAATTATTTGGAGTGATGAGCTTAATTCACATCAGTTTTTCTATTGATGTCTCTGGCCTCTGGTTTAAACACTATAAGCAAGGCCTTGTCTGTATATTTAGAAGACAATAATAGTTCAAGGAAATAGCTCTTTGGGACTTAATCATTTAGTCTGGAATGTTTTCTAACAAAAGAGCTACAGCCATTATTGCATTTTCTTGGATAAGAAATTAGGATAACTAGGATATAGGAAATAGCATTTTCTCTTTTATTTAATAAGAAACATTTCTTGATATACAAATGCAGAAACCCACCATTTTCCACAGCTTTTTAAGTGTGGCAAAATATATTAACGGCAGTTTTTAGCCTGTCGCCCTGAAAATTACAAGCCTTCTGATTTTCTCTGATGTTCTTTGGAGTCCCTGATGTCCTTCTTCAAGTTCTGTCATGTTTTCATATTTGTAGTGCATGTTCCCATGAATTGTAACCTAAACAAAGGTTGTTTTCCACATTCCTTTCTGAGGATGTCACTTGATGGACTTTCCCCTTGACCAGTGGAACTGGAGAGGAAGTCACCTTATTCTCCAATCCCTGGTCATTGTTCAGAATGTGTATAATTAGCGAGGTCAGAATAAAGTTACTTCTTTTTTGTGTCTTCACGAGAGACTGACACTGTGTCTCTTCTGTACTCTCCAGCGACACTAGCCTACAATGTTGGTGACTTTCTTCAAGAGAATGCAGGCTATTGATGGGTATTCTACAGTATTCAGTCATTAACCATAGGGATTTATTAGAAGTTGTCTTGAGATACAGAAGAGAGGCATCTTGGATCTTATCCTTCACATCTGTTCTAGAGATTTTGTTTCAAGAATTTAGATGGTTATCACAAAGGCATCCAATGCCCAGGGTGCAGTTTCAAATAGATTCAAAAGAAATTACCACATATACACAACTTCCAGCACAACTTAAATTGGAATATTAATCCATGACCCAGAGGAGAAAACTCCAGCATGATGGTCACAATGTTCCCTTGCTGGATGACAGAGAAAATTAGCAGTAATACACTAAAACTCAGTTTCAGATAGAACAGCAGAACTGAGACCAATGTAATCCCAGTAAAACAAATAATAGAAAATCTTCCAGTAATCTGGAAGTTACTCATCATCAAAAATGACAACCAAGTCTGCTTTCTTTAAGATAAACACAAACACTGATGGCCAAATCCCACACTGGTAGAAAGACTGGTAATTCTCTAGGAGAATTATAAAGACAATATTTCATGTTTATTTTGATCAAGCAGATATAACAGCTGATAACAAGACAAGTACTCCATCCTTCTGCTGAATAGAATGCAAAACACAACTTAGAGGAAGAAGAAATAATTATTCACTAGATCAAGTAATACTGCTTCATACAGAGCTACTACAACAAAAAGCTCATAGATCATAATCCAAAAGGAAAAAAAACTCTTGATAAGTCTTGATATGCAGAATGCTGAAATGATAGAATTCATGTAACTATAAGGTACACTAATTAGATTTTTTTGTAGCTGTATCATTATTAAATCAGGTGCGGAAGAGGCAGAATCTTAACCTATAAAATAGTCTTCTGGACATGAGCTTAAAGGACATGGTTTAAATGGAAATCAATCATTGATATCCCAAATGGTTGATTCAATGATTTTGCACATAAATTTGCTATAGAAGCAGGGGTTTTTGTTTTGCTTTATGTTTGAAGGATGAATTAGTAGCGTTATAGAGGGCTGTTGTTCAAAGAAAAAAAGAAGCACAACTATGTAAATCAAATGATTGATCAATTTTATGCCATATACTTAAGAGAACTTTAAATGCAGCAGTGGATAAAATGAACATGTGACAGGACATTTCAAAAACCAAAATGCTGTTACTCTAAAAAATTAGGTAGCAGCATAAAGCAAACACTCTCTGCGCTGATGTAAGGAGAAATGTAAGAAAATATCACAAACTGTCAAGATGACAGCATATAACAATCCTGTTATTTTAAATATAAAGTTGTATAGAAAAATTTTACAGTTAAAAACATTTCACTACAAATATTGGTTTTCACATTTTACAACATGAAGGGGCTTTTTTGGCTGCTTCTTTCAACTGAAAAAAATCTGTGTAAAAGCATAATCAGCAAAGTAATTTTAATGGGGCCAAGATATTGTGTTCCTATTTTTGTAATTATGACAGAAAGTTGAACATTTTATTACTGATAGAGAGCAATTTTCCTAAAATGTGTCAAAATATCAAAATCTAATGGGGAAAAGAAACAAAACAATGTTAAGATTTTAAAATTCCATTGAAGAATTTAGGTAAATTCTCTACTTTGGCAAATATTTTGCTTCAGAGAAAGCAAGACGGATTTTGTTGAAAAACTCTTTTCCCTTAATAAATTTCTTGCACATATTCCCTATTGCAAGAAAGAATTCAAGGACCTTTTGTGAGTAGAATCTGACTCAAGAGGCAACAAGTAGTTAAGAACATGTGTATTAGGTAAGTTCCTGGAGGAGGACTAAGCATAAGTGTGTATGTGAACACATATGTAAAAGACAGATTAAAAAAATCAGGTGCCCCTTAGAAAGCACCTATTTTTCAGTATCAGCATAAGAACCATTTTGAAGTCAATTTAAAATTATTCAGCCTTAATTTCTAGCACCAATTTAGTATATAATCAAAGACAAATGACTTAAAAATGGCTAAAAATTTCTGCAAAAGAGATGACGCTATATAATATTCCATAGTGTAATACATAAACTGGATATTAGAATGATCCTCTCTTCATAGTTCTGAAGAAGATGTTTTATTGCCCTTTCAAGACATCTTTGAGTATGGGAACTTGTGATTATTCATATTTCCTGCTGAGCAATGAGGAATTTCTTTCACTGGATAGGTTTGGGGTTTTTTTATTTCAAGATATATTATGCAAATTTTCAACTTTTATATTCTATATGTACTAGAAATACATATCCATGTACCTGTGTAGATGCACTGCACTGTTCATATACTGAAATACAAAATATAAGTATGAAAATACTTATTTTAGTAGGCATGGTAGTTGAATCAATTTGTATGGTCCATCTCTTTGCAGCAAGCAAGTTCTTCAAACTTTTAAAACCTAATATATATCTGTCTGACCAAGAATACTGCAAAGATAAATCTTTCCATGTACTATTGAAGAAAAAAACCTTCTTGAAACCTGTGAAAGACTTCTAGCAATACACTGTGAGCATTTAATTTCTATCTCACATGCTACAATTCTACTCTAGAATTTGTGAATCTCTTAACAGCTACTAAATCTTTAAGCTCATATTTTCTCCTGACTCATTTTTTCTTACTATGGATCAAAATATCCTACTTAAAGGGTGGATAAATACTTTCCTGTCAAAACTGAGGTGAAATATAAAGTGAGGTCTCAAGAGAATTCTCCTAGTTCCGGTTCCCTTCAATATTTTCATTAAGGACTACTAAGATAATGGAATGGAGAAGTCACTTTATAGAGCTTGTAGGTGACACCATGCTGGAAGTACTTACAAGCACTTTACAGGAGAGCAGTCAAATTGTCCTGATAAATTGGAAAAATGGCCCAAAGTCAATAAGAGGAAATTCAATAAAGACAAGTGCAAAGCAGTAAACTTGAAAAGGAATGATTAAGTGCTCAAAAATGGAGAAAACAATGTAGGCAGCAAGAAAGATTTGTGCCATAGAGAAAAACCATCAGAGCTTCCGTCAACAACACAACTGCAAAAAGAGCAAGTGTCATCCTGAGGTGTTTTAACTGATATGCTGCTATTTAAGTATGGTGAAGTGATGAACTTGTTCTATCAGCTCTGGTGAGCTCTAAGGAGCAGTTCCTCCAATTAAGGGACCAAGTCAAAATCTACATGAAAAGAAGTTTAAAAAGCCAATGCCATTAAGATACAAGGGGAATGTAAATGCAAAATATACAAAGCATCATTATAGTAATTTGTTAACCATTTCAGTGTGGCATATGTGCTAATTTACTTATTCCTTTAAAAAGCTGTTAAGATGTGTGCATTATCATATCAAGGGAATGAGTTGTACTTAATATTGCATGAAATATATTAGCAAACTGAGACACTAATGCTTATATAAAAATACAAATTCCCTGTAGTGACACTGATGAAAACACAAACTGCCTGGTGGGAAAGGATGTGGCATGATAAATCATAGACTCATAGACTAGTGGAATAGTTTGGGTTTGAATGGACCTTTAAAGGTCATCTAGGTCAGCACCCTTGCAGTGTACAGGGACAGCTTCAATTGGATTAAGTGATGTAGTGTCCCATCCAACCTGATCTTGGATGTTTCCAGGGATGGGATATCCACCACCTCTCTGGGCAACCCATTCCAGTGTTTTACCACCCTCACTGTAAAAAGAGCTTCTTCCTTGTATTTAATATAAATTGACTCTCAGTTTAAAGCTATTACTCCTTGTCCTGTCACAATAGGCCTGATACAAAGTTTGTCCCCGTCTTTCTTGTAGACTTTTGACATGTGCTGAGAAGTTGCAATGAGAAATCTCCTTCTGGGCATGGGAAAGGTCAAATGGTAGGAAATTTGACCAAACTACCCAGCTGAAGTGACCCTAACTGGTGTAACTGGAGAGAGGAGGAAAAATTCCATCCTAAGCTTCAGTAAGGAGGTTACACCCCACAGATTTGAATCTTTAGAATCCTTTGTAATGAAAAATGCTGGTCCAAGGGTGTTGAGGGTTAGGTGTCCTTCTTCCGTTCCTTCTCAGCTAGTGGAATTTTTCCCCATTTAGCTCAGAGAAAACGTGATAGCTAGTATTTCTTGGGTGCTTAAAAAAGACGAAGAATCGGCAGGGCCCAGGGGACAGCTGGAAGAAAGCTAGGCTTCTTTTGTTCTTCTTTGAGAGAACAGGACTGACACTCTTGGAACTGTTTCTGCTGGGAGAAGAGGATTTTTGCCATCATCCAGATGGAGCAGCTGCTTCTTCTTCTTCTTCTTCTCCGTTTATGGCCCTCACTCCCCTGTCCTGCTGGACGTGCTGCAGCCCCAGCTGCCNCTGGACGTGCTGCAGCCCCAGCTGCCACCACGGAGCTGCTGATCCATCCCATCCACCAGCCCAGGACATCCCTGCCATTCCAGCAAGGTGTTTTCCTCAGAGCCCTGCAGGAGCTCCAGGACTGACTGCCCGCAGAGGGTTTGTGAGTCACCGCCTCTCCTCCACTTTTCCCGTCTCAGCTGAGATGAGGTCCCTGTTCTGTTCTGTTGTTAATACTGTAATTATTGTTGTTGGTTTACCTTATTATACATATTAGTAAAGAACTGTTATTCCCATTCCCATATATTTGCCTCACAGCCCTGTGTTTTCAAAATATAATAATTCAGAGGGAAAGGTGGGGGAGCTTACATTTTTCTTTTGTCATTTCAAGGGAGGTTCCTGCCTTCCTTAGCAGACACCTGTCTTACAAACCGAGACAAAGGGAAATGCTTTCTCCCTGATATTCAGTCAGATGATCCCAGAAGAAAATTGCTCTGTTTCCACTACTGGCCATATGCTGATGGATAAGTACTGGAAGCCTGCGGTGCTTCACAATCACAACTTGACACTGGGTTCTCTGTGATAGGAATCATCCTTGTATTTGGGGGTAGGGAGATGCAGTTAGCACAGAAAACTAGTCAAATGTAAGGATATATACCCTATGTATAGGTGTAGAGAAGATCTATCCTTTAAGTTTAAACATTCCCCATCTTTCTTTAGAGCAGGTTTGATGCTGTACCATTATTTGTACAATCTGTAAGTGTAAGGATAGTGCTCAGGAGCCCTAGGGACAGAACAAGACCCTCAGTGGCAGATTCTAACACAGCTGGAACAAAAATCCAGTCCAAGATTTTATAGGTTAGGTAGAGCAGGAAGAGACAGCACAGGAGAATGAAAAAAAAAGAGAGCATCAGCCTGGATGAGATGCCACTCATCATCAATGTCACTAAATAAATTGTTGTCAAATATTCTACAGACATTGTAGCAAAAGAGAGTTTTAAGGAGGAAGTTTACTTTTGAGGCGGTTGTTCTTACATAGATTTTTAGATTAATTCTAAATGTGATACAAAATATGAACAGACATGAAAAATTGTCTTCATCAACAGAGTAAGACAGTTGTTTTGTTTAGTTCTCAACTTATTATCATAACATCTCAATAAAGCCATAATGATGTTTGAGAATATTATTTTAAAAACCATAATAATGCTTTGGAATAATATTACTGTCAAAAAGAAATAACCTTTTAACCATGTTTAAAACAGGATTGGTGGCTGGACTAGAGTACTCTGGCCTGTGAGGGTAACCCAAATTGCCACCCCCAGGAGGAGCATAATCATAAGTGAAGAGCAAAATACTTGAGCAAATTAAGTTCTTAAGCATGAATTCTCTCTTGCTTTAAAAAGGAAACAAACAAAAGAGAAACACAGGCTTTTCTTTGTATATATGTGGATGGTTAGAACAAACATTGATTAGATAGCTTTTGCATCCAGCAGGGATTCTTGCATGCTTGCTGAAAAACATTCCAGATGTTGTGGGAGTTCTTTAACCTTTTAAACCCATATTAATCTGTAATTCTTTCAGGAGAGGATCAGCAGTCAAGAAAAATATTTTATCTTTTGCTGCAGATGACAGTGAATGACCCACAGACTTAAAGACCTGAAGGAATCATTAGATAGATTTGCATTTAGTCGTGATCCAGAAGCTTTTATGAAGGAAATACAAAGCTTTACAATAGCTCTATTAAGAGATTTGATTAATGCATCTATTCATTATCACTAGCTCTCTTGCAGAGTTCTTACACAGTGGAGTTCAAATTTCTTGATGTTATATTTGGCTTAAATGGTCATAAGGATAACCTTCATCTCCCTCAGGGCTCATTACTGCATAGGTGTGGAGAACATTATTAAACAACAGTACAGTGGAAGAAACTCCTGAGTATTGTGTTCTGCCAGATGCATGAGAGCTATTACACCTTTGTTTCTACTACGGTATGCACAGCTTTATGCTGCTTGTCCTTTAAGATTTTGTTTCATGAAAAATAAACAGTTTTAGGAGGCAATTTTCCACCAGTGATGCAGGAAGCATATTTTTCTTCAGAATGTGCAGGATACTCAACACAGAGGGCTCCTGCTCTATAAATAAGGCTTTTCTGGTATGACTGCAACAGAAATTGCTATTAGGTATTGATTATTTAACAATTTATGCATAGATACACATATAAACCACAGTAAGGACGATCTGAGAGAGAAAATAACTGCAGGGTACATTGGTGAGAGCTGCAGTCAGCCAGCACCATTTCTGAGCTGAACCTCCAGAATCATGAGAGCTTTCCAAAAGTGCCAGCAACATGCACCAGTTATGATAGAATTGCCGGTCGGACTGAAAACTGCTGAAGGAGGTTCAGCATGAGTTAAGCCCTGAAGCACAGGTGGTTACAAGGGACTGTTCTAATATCTTCTGTCAGCTTCATGCCAAGAACCAAATCCCAGGGACCTCCTGCATCTTTCCTGCCTGTCTGCAGCTTGAGAGGGAATTGGCATTGACTTTAATGACAATACATTGCCTTGAGATGTCTCTCAGAGATCATTGTTTTGCAGTCTTATTTGTTTTTTCAGTTCAAGCCAGACCAGACTGCAACCTAAAAGCTCCTTGCCTCCCACTATTTAAATAAATGAAAAGTCTGGGCACTTCCGTCCTTAAATGAAGAGATGATTTACTGCATCCCTGCAAATACAGAAAAACCTACAATGAGGCAAGGCCAATATAAATTGAGATGGCTTAAAGGCAATGATTCAAATTCTACACAATATTGCATATTCTTAGCCTAAACACAAGATATTTTGTGTAAATACAGGACTAGTTATCACAAATGCAAAAATGCAAAAATATGGATTTTAGTAGACGCAACTCCGAAGGGCCAATTGCAGAAAAAATCCTTACTGTGTTTACACATTATTTGAAAACAATCCAATTATCAGGATGCTGCAACTGTGAACAGTTTGCTTTCACAAAATATAAACAGCTACAACTATTTCCCCAATTCAGTCCAAATCATCATTACTAGCAGTAATTTCAGACTGCAGAATACAGAAAATACCAAGATATTATGGCCAGACTCTTCAGCAAATATAGAAGCAAAATAACTAGCACTCCCAATACCTAACCTCCAGGCATGCATGGTTCCTCTGAATTTAGTGTAAAGGTTTACCTGAATAGAACATGCAGCACTTTGAATCCATCAGAGGGGGAAAAAAAGGGTACATTTAAACATAGACTACAATACTGCTTTCCAAAAAAACATTTAAAGAAATATTTTCATGACAATTAGCTATAATGTCAATGGATGCTTCAAAGAATTTGGCCAAAATATATTGGTTCATTACTTCTATTTTCTCTGTTATATTCAAATACAGCAGTGCTGCACTGAGGCCTTCTCCTGACTGCATAGTGCATGGCATTCTGCTTTTCAACAGAATGGTGTAGCAGCACAAATTGGCTTGAAATATGATGGAATAGCATCATTACTTGAGTATGAAATCTCAAAATCACTGCACTACGACCTTAATTTTAATTGTTTTTTTCACAAAGTCAGCAGCTAAGCCTCACCACTGATGGAAATTAATTCAATTATTTCTAGGCAGTTCCTAACTCCTCAGCCACAAATGTGTTAGGTAGTAACACAGTCACTGATTTTCCCTTACACTGTGGGGAACAGGCTATGTATAGATACAGCTAGAGAATCATCTGTGGTTACATTCATCTGACCTAAAGGAAGCTCCCTTGGTTTCCCAGAAGCCAAGAACTGAAAAGAACATTTCTTAAGGAAATCACAAATATGTTTGCCTGTGTAAGTCTCCTCTCAGGATTCCAGAGTCTACTCCAAGTATCATTCTCCTCTTCAGCTCCTCACAGTGCCATTACTATAGCTTGATTTGGTCAAATTATTGTACCAGCTCTGCTTGTACAGAGACTTGAAACTTTGTTGAGTACAGCATCATATATTCTCCTTTTACTTTTAATCCCACCTATTTTTTCACATGCCCATCTCATGGTATTTTATAACATCTAACAAGTTCTTTCCTACTTTGACAGCAAGATCTTTGTTATTTAATGATGAACATCAGCATTTTGCCACAAATATTTTGCTTTTATTCTGATAATTTTACTACCTTCAGTATTTTACCTTTACAAAAAATAAGCAGATCCTTTAGTAGTCATAAATGGTACCGATGTTATTAAAACTCACAAGAGAATATGTAAAATTAAAAATATTCAAGCTTTTCCTGTTTAAATTGTTAGCCAAAGACAGTATTCATTCATGACTGAAAATGAGAATCAGCAGGATATTTAACATCTGGCCATTACTTTTTCAGTGTTGTCTGGCTTCAATTAAAAAGAAAAAAACACAAACAAAAACCAACAACAACAGCAAAACCAGTAAGAGTAAAACAAGATGGGAAAATTTTCAAGAGATCTGAATTTTTCTTTTGACCTGTGCTCAGACTAAATAGCTTTTCTTGTTTTAATCATCCATGGATCAGTCCACAGCCATGCAGAATGCAATGTTAACCTGGAAAAGTTCAGTAACTATCAGTAGATCTCTCCTCCATTCTGTCAAGACAAATAAACCTCCTCTTCTTGCTTATCTTTCCACTCCTGAATAGGCAGACTGATGCTATGGAATGCTTTTGCATCAAAATATGATTACACCAAGTCAATATTCAGGGAATCGCAATATCCAACCAGTTGCAGTGTCTCTCCCAAGCAATTTAGCAAGTTTTCACTCTGCTCATAACTTGTCTTCAGAAATAATGACATCTATATTATAAAATTGAGGAAGAGAGGCACTTTGCAGATAAGTGGAATTTATTCAAATTCTTCCATGTTAAAAATCACTTTATGGGTGCCCTTTGGACTCAGGCACATCTCCATGTTTTAGCAATTATTCATCATTTACATGTTCACAATTTAGAAGAGTTTTAAAATCAAAATGCATTAGAAGCCTACACTGGCTCAAATGGCTGAACAAGTCTTAATAGCACTTAACATTTAAGAGACTCTAAATAAATTAAATAATGACTAGGGAATCATGAACCTTTCCTGGTGTGTCTGTGAATGCTGTGAAAAGTAGCAATAGTCTCCCAAATCTAGGATATATGACAAAAATCTGTCTCACAGTCACAAAATCTCCTGTTACCATAGTGATGGGGACTGAGCAAATGACTAAAAATACCTGGTCTTATTCACGCTGCCTTAGAAATGTGACCTAAATGACATGCGATAGATGATTTTCCTTGAGAAATTAATGGCATTTATGAGGAGCCAACACTGGAAAGCAAGTCCCATATGTGGTCAGACATTCAGAGACCACCTTCTCAAAGATGCAGCTTGGACAGAAAGCCCTCTGGGACAAGGCATGCAAAAATTACGGTCAAGAGAAACTGCGTGTAGGTCATTAACAAGTCAAAAGCATCAATTACATGTGGATTTCTCTCACTAAATAAAGTTGAACTTTAAAAGCATTCTTTGGGGCTGCTAATACATAAAATTAACCATAACCTCCAAAGAAGAACACTGTCCACAAGAATCCTCCAATTGCAACTGTCGAAGTTAGGACAATTCATATTTAGAGTAGCTTTGGACCACAACACCTATGTGTATCACCTCAACCCAAAATGGGACTGATAAAGTATGCTACAGGAAAAGCTGCCAGTGGCATCTCCCACATCCTGTTTTATTTACAAACAGTCATCTAAGAATGTTTTCACCTCAGAATGTTTCTAAAAGTTCTCTGCACTTAGCTGTTTAAGCATGTTGGAAGGCAAACACCACAAACCCCACTGAGTGTACAAAGGGGTTAATGTTTGCCTGGAGATATCTGCAAGTGCAAATCTGCCACATAATTGCTCTGCACCCTCTAAAGGATATTTTAAAATATGTATGAATATACTATGGGCCTATATTCCAGAATTCTTAAGACACAGTGGAATTCTGAAACTATCTACATTATATCAAGTATAACAAGATCATCAGCATCAGGTAAGGTTTGTCCTTACTTCTATGAATAGTAGTTTCATATTAGAGGAAAGGAAAATGAAAAGGAAAAAAAAAACAAAACCAAGCAAAAAGTCCAAAGCCTGCAGCACCTGCAGGTGAAATTTAGTACCATTGTAAAGCATTTACAAGAAACCCCTTGAACAGGACATGCTGAATTCGGCTAGGAAGTATTAAGTATCCACAGTGTCTGAATACCTCATACCGATCATTTCTGTCCATCTTTTTGTCAAATTCTCCCTAGGAAAATATGATTTCACAAACTGAAAAAGAATAGCTTTTGTCAGATGTATCTTTAAAATAACGTATTACGTACTGGACGGGTTTTTTAGAAATACTTTCCTTGAGAAATATTTTCTCAATTTTGAGAAATGCTTCTTCAAAACCAAGTTAGTATACTTGAAATGCTTTGAATGAAAACATAGGCCTGTGAGGAGATTACGTGATGGGTACTTTGCTCCTGACTTATTCCTGCACTGAACAGAAAGTCATGCATCATCCTTGCTGATGGAAAGGAGAGCAGCTGTGCTGAAACACATCTCTTTCCCATATTAGAACCTCTCAATATGAAAAGGTGATGGTCAGCAGAACTGGTAGAAAGAGATTGAGGTAAGTGAAAAATTATAGTACTTAATGCTCTTTTTTTACTTGGCAGATACACTCAACCTAAATCAATATATGAAACCTTCTTCCCCCAGGGTAAAAGGCAAGAGAAAAACTTAAGAGTGGAAGAGTATTAGTGTAAGAGAAATGCCCATAGATGCCTTGCCACAACTATGTTAATATAATCAAACAAACAAAAAAGGAGAACTCATAGCAGTAGGCTAACTATCAATCATTTTCTTGAGAAATTTAATATATTAAATAATATAGCTTCAGTCAAGGAGAATAACTCAGAGATAGATGTTGTATGATTTACTTTGTACTACTCAGGAAAAGTACAAAATAAAAATAAAAAAACTTCACAATCTCCTATATCTTCACATCCACAAAACATTTAAGGTAATCTGCTTCTAACTCACAGATTTTTGTGGATTTGGTAAGATTCTGCAAATCTTTCTCCCTGAGAGGCAGAGGTTATGAGTCTAGCTGATGTACTATTGATTAAAAAAAATGTCAGACTTCCTGTAAGGGTTAACACTGCTAGATCATATTATACTCCATGTTGTGCATGAGCATCTATAACATGTTTCTTTCTGTCTTCAAGAAAAGAAAATTAATTTCACTTTAACATTTCAGAAAAATAGCATCTGCCTTCTAAGGCAGAGTTTTTACTCTAATCTTTGAATAACATAAAGAAAAGACAGAAAAAAAGAATAAAAGATTATACATTCAGCTGAAACATCTTATTTAATGGGTTGTACATTACTATTTCTCTGAAATGTCTTTTTAAAGAAGATTGAAAAAAATATCAGAACATTTCTAACTCCTAGATGTGAGAAAATGGTTACGTAAGTCCAACTTGCACTATTGTGTTTGGATCTATAATTGAATTCTCTTCCTCTCACTTTTTCCCTTGAGGGAAGCTGTTTTCTAATGTATACTCAACTAATCTTGCTCATATTCTGTAATGAGATGGCAACCTCTTATTCTGGAAGAAGAATTTGAAGGGCAATAGATTAGACAAAAAGGAAGTTTAGATTAAACCTTGCTGTCTGAACTTTTTTATTTTCTTTAGTATCATCATATAATCCTTGAGATGATAAGGGCTACGCAAACAAAAATATTCAGAAGAATACAGATGTGAGTGAGCAGAGCACTTGGAGCTAAAGAACAGCCAGGTTTGGTATCAGTCAAGTATTTCCCCTTCTTTTAACACTTCTCTGCTTACATATCAGGAGAATCAGCCCATGTCTCTACTTATATATATATGTATTTCTATTCCATCGAATACATTATTTTATTTTTTAGCAATTGAGATGTAAAAGAAAGTGAGAGAAGAGGATTGAAATGAACATTTTGTTAGTTACAGGCTGTTTCTCTAAATGAAAAGCTGCTAACCCCAGCATTTAAAGTACAATATGCAAGCACACCACGACTCTGGGGGCAGAGGGATCAAGTGTCATACAGGGCATTCTCCCCTAAAAATTTATACAGAGCCTTCTGGAGATGAAGGGATGGGAATGGGCACTAGCACAGCACTTAGTGTCACTGAAATCTCCCTAACCCTGAAAGTGAAGAACAACCACGACAGTCAGACTAGCTGAGCATGAGTTTTTTTAATAGCAAAATAACAGTAATCAAGAATTCTTACACTACTAAAATATGAAGTGCTGAATGAATTAAACAATGATAATAATACCTTAACCTTTCCTGACTTGAATGTGCTGTGTTCAAACCACCTTCTGATGTATCTTTGAGTGCAAAAAAAAGCTTTAAGTACTTCTCCATTGTCAAGGTGCTTTCTACTATCTCAAGACGCTGCAAAGACTTCTGAATGAATAACATTTTTCTTGTGAGTTTGAAGGTCAAGGTGTTTGTCACTAGAAGATAAAGGACAGCAAATTCATTTTTTCAGTTTGGTGGGCTATGGATAAAAATTCTAGAAGGCAAATTGTAATGTGCACCTCAAATAATTACATAGTCACATAGAATCCTCTTATTTACATGAATAGCTTGAAAAGATTAAAAAAGAACTCATGGTCATTTACAATCTACAATTACAGAATTAGAATCCGAATCTTCTTGCCAAGTGTTCTTCTGCAACTGGGTAGATCTGCACAATGCCCACGGCTTTGTAAACTATAAGGAATAAGTTTTTTAAATTGTTAACATTTTGAATTCTTATTCAACTGTACAGCTCTGGTTTTGTTTTTGTTTGGTTGTTATTTTTTACAAAATATGAAAAGTCATATTTTTGTGTGCAAGTACACTGTAATTTGTGTAAGACTAAAGAAATATTTTACCTGCCAGCTCTTACTATTGAACTGGTAATACAAGCTATAGCTGAAAACATTGAAAACTTTAAGTGACTCTTCCATATGAATGTTAACTTTCATGAAATTTATTAATGTGTATTCATCAAACTTGCCAGGAAATTTTCCACACATACTAAAAAAAAAAAAAAAAAGAAGGATTTGGGGAGACAATAGAAATGTATTGAATCCTATCCTTTTCATAAGAACACAGCAGGAAATTCTGTGTTGGAGATTTTCCTGTCAAAACAAGATAACAGAAACACCAGAAAAGTGAGGATATTCAATATCCTGGAATATACATGTATTTGCTACAGTAAAATTACTAAAAGTAATTTTAAACCTCTGAAAGCTCTCAGGTTTATCTTGATCCAGAATGAGTAGAAAGGAGCTCTTTAAAAATTTATCTCTGCATTCCTCCTATGTGATTACCTGACTATACCCTAGCTGAGGAAATGATCACAGTGCATATGATAAATTATAAAAAATGTTATATTTTGCATTTTAAGCAGTGCAATTGGCAGAAATGTAAACCAAACCGTTGCTGAGGATTTTTCATCAATGACATTTAGGTTTTCTTATTGTCCTGAAGATACAATTCTGAAGAGAAATAGTCATTTTATATTTAAGGTCATGAGTATCTGTGCGCATAAAGTCAGCTGAAATTTTAGTTAATACATCCAGATTATGCCAAGACTAAACCAATCTGCTTGAAATAGCTTTGAATTTAGTGCAAAATGGAGTTTTGTGCCCGGTCTTCATTCATCAAGGTGCTAGTAAGACAAAATTTTTGAGAAATGGAGATCTGGGTATTTCACAAAATATTATCTTTTGGTACTTTTTTTTTGGTTTTTGTTCGTTTGTCTATTTTTGAAGTTATAATATGCTGAGTTGTTTGAAAATACTTAGATGATGAATTTTATCTGAAATTGATTATTTTCTGGCATTCTATAGTACTTTCTTCATGTAACCAAAAG
The DNA here is from genome assembly GCA_013399455.1 of Anthoscopus minutus. NCBI lineage: Eukaryota > Metazoa > Chordata > Aves > Passeriformes > Paridae > Anthoscopus > Anthoscopus minutus. Next base: position 10,942 of record VWYI01008177.1, on the reverse strand, counting down.
CCTGCTGTATTTCTCACCAGATCACCTTCTTATAATTAAAAAATAGCACTTGCCCTTATTTGTCACTCCCCTCTTTGCCACCAAGACAAATCTGTTCCATCAGTCTTGATCTCTCTATTGGCTACAAAGTCTTCCAGGTATTCTATATAACCTGACAATATGGGACCACAATCGCATCATTCACTTATAATCTGACAGACCCTCTAACCTTTCTCACTGAACAAGGAGCTGAACCCTCTACCAGCTTCATTCATCTCCCTATCTGCAGAGATGATGCATTTACCATTTTCCCCAGAGTCTATCAGAGAAGAACAACATTTTAATTTCTCTGTAGGGTTTTAGGAGATTGCAGTTTCCTAGGTTGCACAGGGAATACCTGAGTAGATATCCATCACCACAGTCTTTCTAGACAAGCCTAGCGAGGTCCAGGTGATGCACATCTGCTCTAAGACAAGAGAATGTGCCAAGCATGGGGATATTCAAGGGCTGCAACTCTGAGCTGATCAAACCCACTGTCTTCAAAGACCAAGAAACAACTTTATGTTAGATGGACAAGAAGGGAACTGCCTGACTATCTACATGGATATATAGAGTACACATAGCATTTCTTAAGATTTTCTTTTGTCAAATTTTGAGAAAAGGTTTATCCAAGGTAATTATCTGTGTTGGGAGGGCAGAGCCTGTGCTGTCTTGCAGGAAGAAACGCTTGAAATGTTGTCATAACATTGTTTTTAGATTTATTTCAGGTTTTTCTTAAAGTTTGACTCTTCAAACAAAATCCTCGAATCAATATGTAAGTTGAGGAAGAGATAAATTACTTGAGGAAGGCAGGGTACATGGACAGAAGGAGAGAAAGTCTTCTGAAAATAAGCACATTTAATTATTTCTTTTATTTAATGAAAATGTATTTCATAATAGTTCTGATTAAGTTTCCATTACATTCTTTTGTAGATTCATGATAAAAAAAAATCATGTGAAATATATGGACAAGATGCTGTTTGAAAGATCAAGTGTACAATCAAATCCTCACTTAGGTACAGCAGCTGTCTGCACTACTGATGTCTTTGTAAAATCAAATTCATGCTGCAGATCTGATGGGAATGCATTGAATGGCTCTTCCTACTGAATTATTGATGGAGCTTTTTTTTTAATAATATCACAAATTTTAATTTAATGCAATTTACATATTCTGATTAATAGTGCAGTGCAAAGATATATTTAATATGCTCTGGCACTACTGTATTAAAAATGTCTGATATCAGTATTTTGTGCTGTTCTTTAATATTAATTAATTTTAAGCTTGTATTCAAGTTGCAATACTCTGTCTTATATGCCATAAAAATGTATTCTAAACTACCTTTTGCTTAGTGTAATTACTTTCAGTTACACTTTCTCTAATGAAAATGTGTTTTTTCAATGGAAGATCTCTAAACATGAAAAAAGTGCTTTTTATTTAATAAGTGTTTAGAATATACTCAAGCAGAACAAATACCAAGCATCATGTTTGAAAAGGAATTTCTATCAATTTATCTGCATTGGTGTATAATCCATCACTTACAAATTTCAGTTCAGATAATGCTACTAATTAGTTTTGGCTGGTATCGGAATATTTTGTATGCCCCATTTAAAAAACCTGTTTGCCCATCTGTTAATAGGTTGGAAGTGATTAAAGGACACTTATTTTGGCTGTTGCAAAGGCCAAATCATTTTAAAGATGCAAATATGTGACAAAATCAGCTAAAGGTTTGCCAAGTTCAGGACCTGATTTTCTTAAAGCATTTTAGTGTCTCCTTCCTTTCCCTCCCTCCTAAATCACTTGTGAGTTTCCAGTATATAAAAGCAAAAATTAATTCTGCTATGGTAGGCTACACCTTCTGTTTATTTGTTTAAACTGAGGTTTTAATGAACTTTGAATGTTCTTCAGATCTTTAGCACTTCTGCTGTTCATCTAATAACTTTGAAGCATTGCTTCTGAGAGCTTGATTAAAATGAGCCTTACAAGAGCACTCAGTATCACTGTATTTTAATACCTTTGCCTACTCTTCCTGTCTATTGTTTCATCAGTGTGCAAAAAAGAATGAGAAAACCAGAGGGAAAAGAAGACAAAAAATAGGATAAATAATTTGATTGACAAGGACAGTCATGGACAGTGAGCTGGGAACCAAAAGAAAATCAAAACCTCTAAAGGTACAATATTTATGTGTGTCACTATTGAGAGATAATTATAAACTTCAGTTCCATCCAGACAAGAGTATTTCAGTCATAAGTTTAACTTAAATGAAGCTAAGAATTAGCCTTGTACACAGAGCTGGAATAACTCCCACATACCATTTACACCCTATGGCCTACCTGAAGGCAAAGCTCACATTTAAATTACACTCTTTTTTTCTACAAATATTTAACTTAATGCTTTGCAGTATGAGGACAGAACCCAACCTGACCCTTACTCCCAATGAAAAGAAGAAATGGAGTTGTGAAAAGAGCATTCACCCAGATATTCTACCCCTATTTTTTCCACAAACTCCTGAATACTTTTTTTCTTGACTGGGTTTGAACTGTAATATCAAAGGGAAAAGACCAATAACTAACTCTAGACTTACTCTCTTCATCTGCAAATTTAATTTAATAAATGAGCAACATAAAGTGCTACCGACATACATTAAAAAATACCACCTGCTTCGAACTGCTTTAATGGAAAATCTGTCTAGCACTTTCTTTAATGATTATATGTCTTAAAAATTCAACAAATGAAAGGATTATCACCGAAATCATATTAATCTGCAAAGGATTAACAGCCTACTGTTGAAAGACTTCATGAACTGCAATAGGAGAGGATCTGAAATAAAAATGCAAAGAGCTTTTCACATAAATAGTGCAGAAAGACTGTTAGAGGTTGAAGCAGCAAAAGTGAAAATGGACTGAAATGAATAATGGGGATGTGAATCAAACACAGCAGTGAAAATAAAGGAAAATCACAGAAAACATTCTGTAAGCTGTAACATCCTTAACACCTGTATATGCATTTTCTTTTGCAAGTTTCTGAGACTGGCTGCACTCTCATTATCATTTGTAATTTTTGACAAATTTAGATACCTTATTTGAAATGCCTTGTTTAAAGCATGAAAATTCCATTGAGCATTCTGAACTTAATGGAAAACTGAGAATGAAGCCTTGCCTTCCTATGGATACAGTTCTTTTGAGGGTTAGAAAGACCTTCCACAGTCTGCAAAATACTCTATCTTCAACAATACACAGTTTAGCTTCTAGAATTTCAACACATAATAAGAATGTTTTATTTTTGTTATATCTTCTCTGCCTGTAGGACATTAATGGAATCATGGCCAGGCATTTCTTGTTATTTAATGGCTAAGAGAGTTCATTTCATCAAACCTCATTCAGTAGCTATCCATATTCATGAAGATACTTAAGGATATGTTTGATTTTAGCTTTAGTAGGATTTAAGGATATGTTTAAAGTTAGGCACATACTTAAAATGCTATGCTGAATTTGGATGGAGGCAATCTCATGCTTACCTGAGCTAAAGTTAAAATTAAGCATATGCTTAAGTATTTTGCTGAATACAGATGGAGTGCTGAACTGCATCCCAGTGATTACTCATAAGTGTCAGTATGTTCTCAATCCAGAAATTATCACTTTACAAATAAAATCTGAAGATATGCATATACATAATCAATGTATGGCTGAGCAGAATTTTGATGACTGGCTAATTGCAATTCATGCAGACATAAATTAATAAGGGGATGAAGCGCTGCTCGGACTCAAACATACATCCCAAATTATTCATTTGGGATGCACACAGAAGATAAAAACAGGACAGTAAGACAAAATGGAGGCATAAGGACAAGCTATAATGATAAGAACAACAGCAGCTTTTGCTTCCAGTTGAAGACAACAATCTAAACCTCAGTAGGACCAGTTTAGTTGATCTCATGGCCTGATACTAAAACTCGTCCGGTTTCCTAAGGCTGCAGTGATGTTGAGGGGGGAGGTTAATATGCACATGAAATAAACAAAAGCCAGAATCATGACTTGCACTCTAATGGCATTGAGAATCGAAGGGTTCTACTTGGAAATAGTCTAAATGTATGACTGTGACCAGCTTATGCTTTCTATTATTTCCTTTGTCAGTTTTCAATATTAAATACCAAAAGAAAAACATTGAAAAATTAAGTGAAAACAACTATTTCAGTTTCATCTGTAAAGCATATTCCTCTTTTCTGACTTAGCATTTAATGCAGAGCTTCCACCTGTTGGAAGACTACTGTAGTCTGAAAAGACAGAAAAAAGACTTTGTGAATTAAATATGTAAAATCTTAGCTCATGACTGCCATATATTTCAAGAACCCTACATATAGTTTAAAAGGTTCCAAACTTAGACAGGACTAAAAAAAGTTCGGAAAAATAAATCTGCTTAATCAGTTACCACAAAAGCTAGTGATGAATACAGCAATACTTTGCTTTAAACTTCAATGTATAGGTTCAAAAAAGGAAAATATTGCTTTCCCCTTTCCTCAATGACTACTCTCTGTCCTGCTTCCCAGTAATTCTAAAGGTGTTTTCATTTAATGAATTATGAAAACACAAATCCCAAAACATTTGCTATAATTTTATAGATCAGAGTGTTTGGCTTTTGCTGTGATGCATTTTTGATCTAGCTACATCTTAAGAAGGATACATCATCTATTTAAAAAGAAAAAGGGAGAAATAAAAACCAACAAGATAACCCAGTATATAATTGAAGCATGTCCTTGCCATTTTAATTTCTGTGTTCCCAAAACACAGCACTAAGCAAAGCATGTTAAAAAATGGATATCTGATATACTGACCCATCACCTCTGTTGACCCCAATGGGCAGTAAAATGGTATTTGAGATCCATTATCATTAAACATTTTCCTACCTGATTATTCCCATTTTATCTAGTCCATTTTATGACAGAAACAATCCCACACCTCTGGCAATTCAATACACTCCCTCCTCAATTTCTTTTTAGGACACTCTGAGTGGTACTGTCATTGTATTACCATGACCCATACTGGTATTGTATTTTGTCACGAACTTGTGCCTGTAGCATAGCCATACCACCTAGAGGAACACAGAGATATGCTGATGTTTTCTGTTCAGACCTAAATTATTTTCCTTACCATACCCAATCTCCAACTGTGTTTTGTACTCCTTAGGGTTAGCAGTTTCATACAATTAAATGGTGATTTTTAAGCTCCTGACTGTGCAAAATCCCAAATTCAAGGCTCATTCAGGTATGCATATATAGAGCTGTTCTCTCCACCAAATATTTTCATTAGTTTTCCAATTACCAGCATGTTTTGATGAACAAATCTTGTTTTAAAAAGTCAGATGAGGTATATGCTAGACTACTGTAGGCAACTACATTGCGACTACAACTAAACTATTCTTTTAGGCATTGCATTTAGCAAGTTTACCCACTGAGTCTGAATTTTAGATGCTGATTATAATTTTTTTAATCAAAGAATGCAGGTCTTAAAGGCTGCAAGTCAGTGCCCTGACATGCATTGCAGGTTTCCAGCAGAGAGGTATGAGTTACTCAACTGTTAAACATTTTTCTCATGAAGCCAAGCATGCAATTCAAGCAACTGCTGTTGCAAATAGAAGATCTGGCTCTTCACAGCCTTGTATATTTTAGGGTCATCAGGCACCACTGTTATTTGGTGGGAGAGCTAAAATGCATGCAGATGCTCAGGAATAGCCCTATTTAGTACCTCATTTTACAGGTGTATAATTCGTGGGTCATTTATTTAATAAGTTCTGTGTCACCACTGAATAGTCTTGTCCAATTTAGTTGGCTTTTATATTAGTTAGCTATATATCAGGTTTTGCTTCTGGTTGTGATCTAGAGATTGGAGTCCTTATATTGCTCCTCTCAGAAGCTGAGTGGCTAAAGCAAATAATTTTATTAACCCCATTCTTCTACTTGAAAACCCTGTTAGCCCTTTTAGGTACATGCTGGAAGATTATCTATAGTTTAGTTCATGTAGTCTAAAGCCAAGACAATGCCTAGTAAAGTCACCCTCCATAATTTAAAATGAAGATGAAATTATATTTCTTGCGCAATTGAGATGTGAGTTATTTAGCGGAGTCTGGATGTTAACACCAGCTGTCTGAGGGAAAAAAAACATGAGAAAAGAGTGGACATAGAGGTGCAGTAGGCATATGATCTCAATCTCAAGAGCCATACGCCAAAAATTACTTTCTGGGCAAAGATCCAGCACTACAGTCAGTGACTTTTGCAGGTCTGGGCTTAAATACATGAATTCGGGAAAGGATAGGCACATGAAGTAAGAGAGTTACTGAGCATTTTAGCAATTCACATGAAATTTCCCAAATGTTATGAAGACAATGTCTGAGGCAGTGTCTTATATCCTCCTACTGTGCATATCAGTATGATTCTGATTATGAGCTGATAATGGAAACTAAATTCCTGCTATGCAAGTGACCAGAATGGGCTACATATCTGAAGATCTATGATATCCATTATTCAAGTTTCAAACATATAAAAATGTTACTCATTTCAAAAATTATCGTTTTGAGATAACAAGCCATTGATTAGCAGATTGCCACATATAAAACTTAATACAGCTGAGTGAAAACTAATTTTCACCTTACTTTCTTAAGTATTTTTTCTTTATTTAAATAAGTACATTGTACCTTGCTTTCCTAAAGTTGAACGCATAACTTGAAATATATCCTGCTTTAAAAATAAAGAAAATCATATCATCAATCCCTGAGAAGTGGAAATTGAGAAATACATGCAAAGGTTCTTTACAATTTGCACAGCCAGGCAACTTGATACTCTGCTGTAACAAAGGAGTCAAATGGCTTTTTCTCAGAATCCTCCATATAAAACAGTGCAGTGAAGCATGTGTTTTACCCAGAATGAGCTGTTCCCACTTTACACCAGGATGAGCCACTTGCCCACTGAGTTCAATCTCCTGCTTCCCACTTGCAAAAGGAATTTAATTTGGTCTAACAGAAATCTGCACTCTGATAAGGTTGCTGAGAGCAGGAAAAAACCCAACAATATACTAAAAACAAACAAAAAAAACAGTAACAGACTTATCTAGCTGAAGACCTCATACAGCATATTTCTTCCACAGTCCTATTTGTACACCACCACCCCAATGTGTACACCACCACCCCAATTCAAACAGCCATTCCTCTCTAGATTTCCATGTTTTTCACATGGCCATCCAAAAGCTCACAATTCCTTCCCTTTACTTCCCAAACCATCTTTCAAGTGTCCAGTATGAGGTCCAATGGATTAGAGATGCTTTCATGCTCCCCGCTCTTCAGATTCCCAGCTTAATTATGCCGGAGACAAGGGTGGCCTACAATAAAGACCTTGCTTTCACTTCAGAAGCCACCTGTTATCTTCCTTGCCAACCTGCCAACTCCTCTGCTGTTTCCCAGTCCTGCTGCTCGCCAGCCCACTATGCCATCTGCACAGCAGGAATTCAGAGATAAACTTACCAAGTCATAGAAGTCTCAGCTTTGTCTCTGAGCTGGTGCTGCTTTGTGAGCAGAATAATTATTCTGGAATAAAAGTAAGCTTCATTTAAGTATAATGTCTGCATGGAAAACTACTCCAGAACCAGGGATAGCAAACTAATTTATTCTATTCTAGCTCTGCTAGTTTCCTTCCTCTTTTGTACAGAGCCCAAGACTACCTTAAATTTTCCTACTCATACAAGTTATATATGGATATAATAATTACATTAATCTATAAAAAGAAAAGAGAATTACTCAAAGTGGAATTTAAAAATTTACAGCAATTTCTGAGAGTAATATTTGAAACATTTCTGAAACTGAGGAGAAGCTGAAATGCAGGAATCTGATTACTCAGAAAACTATTAAGACTTCTTTCCCAAAGGTTATTAAAAACAAAACAAAACAAACAACAAAAACAAAAAAAAAATTCAAAAAGAAAAAAAAAAATATTTACCAACCAGGGACCACCACAGCCCAGAAATTGGACTGAGTGCTATTTGAAAAACTGGAAGAGATGACTAGTTTTCAACCTGGGAAAAAAGTTCCACTCAACTATTATGGTTAGTGGCACCTTGCCACAGAACCTGAGTACCTTAGTATTGGTCCCAGTGTCCCATAATGTTGGACATGGCCTGAATACATAAAGTATAGAACAGTTACCATCCCAGAAAATTCACAATTGCAGCAAAGTTCAAGAGATAACAGAATCACAGAAGATAGACGGATGAAATAATACAAGGAAACTATGAAGTGGATTCAATTGACATGACACAAAGCCGTCACAGTACATCAGGAGCCTAATGCTTATTACTTTAGATCACAGACTGTGGTGAATATTAACCTTAAGAATGCGCATAAAGCGCATTAAAGAAGATGGTCTGGACCATCTGCAAAATATTTCTCCCAAGTCTACAAGGTACCACGGAAAAACTTCACCTCCAGTTCTATGCTGGAATATTCAAACTGTCATAATTCATCAATGGGAAGAATAGAAGTTGATCATTCTATTATGAATCAGAGATGATAGAGGGAAAAAATGTTTCGTGTTTTGTTCAATTCAGATTATTGTGGTATCCTGTCTAAACTGGTGAATTTGAACTATGCAAGCACTTTGCATGATAAACAGTAGAACTCTATCAGTCTTGAATCATGATGCAGAAATGGGTAATTCACAGCTAGCTCTGAAAAGGCTTTTGATTTAAATAACGATCTCATGTTTTAGGTCAAGTGCAAAATCCTACTAAAGTGCAAATCACAAGCAAACAACGCTATCTCATCTCTTAAAACACCACAGATATCCCATCCCAAGGAAAATAAATTAGTAATTCAAAATAAGGGCATTCTGGCAATGGAACACCTTGTCTATAATGTATTCCACCCCATGTATCTTTTGGAGAAAGATTTTATGAAGTATATTTTAAACCAACCATTCTTCTGTTTATGTTTCTGCCAATTTTACAGGAAATACAGGAAAGTAATTCTGAAACAAGAATTACCTTGTGTGCAGATGCAAGCAAAGCCACAATCATCTGAGCACATTCACTCTTTTATCCAGATTCACAAGCCACATTATCTCTGTTGCCTTTTCTCATTAAATAAAATGCAATCAGACATGGAAATACGCTGCAAGACGATTTTCTTTCTCATGAAACATTCAGTAACAAATATGTCCTTGTGCATGCCATGCTTTCTACTTATTCCCCACTTTTGTTGGCATTTTAATGAATGTTACATTTTCTTCTTGGTAGTTCAGACTTTCTAGCTGGCTTTAATGACATAAAAATGCAATTATGCCAGTACAAAAGTTTGCATGGTAACATATCCACCAGGAACATGGGTATTGTAAAGAGCTGAGTCGGAGTTGGAAATAGTTAAAAGAATGTGCACTGGATTCGGTTGTGAAAACAATGCAACTGCATTGGCAACACAGGCCCATCATCAAATCCTCATTCAAGCAGGTATTTAACTACACAAATAAGAAGTACTGTCATGTCTCTGGATAATGTGTCTTTTGAAGATTCACTCATAATTTCACACGAAATTTCAAGATTTTTGGAATTCAGTTTTGGTTTGCTGCAGAACAAAATCAAGAGATTCTACGTGGTGGCAAATGCCATCACTAGTGGCTTCAGAAAGAGATATGAAATAAAATGTCATTGAATGGATAAACAAAGATTTAAACGTCACATTTTCAACACCCTGCACAATACCATGCATGCTGGGAACCCTCTCCTGAGAGGGTTTCAATTTTTGGTTTTCTCCTCTAGTTCTCTCAGCAGATACTACCCTGGGGCTGAGAAATTATTTTTTACCAAATTGCCATTGAAATTCATTTCTTAGGAGGAGGAACACTTCAGCTGTAGAGCTTCAGGATTTGCATAAAGTCAGCATATATTTCTCAGTCATTCCCTGTTGAGGAAGTGGTGGCTTATATTTGCTAGAAAGAGTTTTCAGTAAGGACTGTCCTAATGCAAGTGTTTTCAGTGTAGCAGGACTCCTGAAATTCCTTAAATTCACCCTGGGATGTAGATTCACAGTAATATCTGCTCATGACACTTTACTTCTTCCATGGAAGCAGCATCGTATGTTCATCTCATCCTTAACATCAGGCAAAATTAAAAATCAAGAAACTCTTTATTTAAAGAAAGATTAAAGTCAGGCATTTTGAGGCCAAATTTGAGATAACACACTTCAAAGAAATAAAAAATGGAGTTTTAGTTTAGACTTAATGATCAGGTGTCTCTCTAGGGAAGAGGTAACCTGCTTTATCTAGGCTCCCCAGGACTTCCACTCAGTCAAAGCTAGACAAAGTTAGACATTTACTTTTTGAGGACAAAACCAATATTTATATAAAAAATAAAATTCCCAATTTTTTTCTTGCAAACCCTTCACTCTTCACAAATGTTTTCAAACAGGCTAAAATATGTTTACAGTTACTTTATTAAACAATAGAATTTACACAACTCTAAGTTCAAACAAAAAAGTTTTAGTAGGCAAATCACCTCTGCCAGGTGCTTGCTACTTTAAATTGCTCTTAGCATTTAATCTTAACTCAAAATAATACAGTTTCTAGACCTTGTGTTCAGAATGCATAAAGCTTTGTTAAATTTTTCTATTTTCTTCTGGCAATAGAAATTTACCTTATTTTAATTATATGGATTTGAGAATTTGTAATCTCTGCCCTGTTCAGCATTTTTCACAAAATATCTCCTAAAATTGTTATAAAGGTATGAAAATATGTTATTTATCCAAATTACTTCACACTCTTTATTTGAACTCTTCTGATTCTCTCCCCCATTCCAGCATAGGGAGTGAGTGAGCTTCTGGCTAGGGATAAGCCATGACACTGAGATGTAGGTACCTGTTTAAATGTCCTTTTGTTGGGGGTTACATGTTTTT
>VWYI01008173.1:230-37517 GCA_013399455.1 Anthoscopus minutus | reverse complement strand
TGTCTGTAACAAATGGTGAAATCATTCCTTTAAAGAAAAATTCAGCTTAAAATCAAATTCATTGAGGCAATTGCTTAAAAGGGACTGTAGGGCCATAGGTATCTTAAATATGGTTATACTGAAAAAAAGATTATTATTTCTGAATATACTTCAGGAAGACCAAGAATAGAAAACAAGTTAGCCATAAAGTTGGCAAGGCAGTGGATTTGACACAGACAAAAAGACTTTGAGAATAGCTGGGGCAATCCTGGAGCCTAGAGCACACAACCCACATGGGTAATTTGGCATATGATTCCAATATTGAAAATATTGAAATATCCAAATTGAATGTTAGTTATGCACTGTAGCTGATTTCTGGAGTTTTGTAAATTTAATGAATAAGAAAAAGAAAAAGTCTAAAGAAGCCTTTAATGCTCTATCCTTGCCTTACATACCCTGGACTGAAATTCTTCATCCTAGGATTGAACTTCACTGAAAACTATGACAGGAACTATAAAAACTTTCTTCATGTTGATGACAACAATTCCCTTCCTTTATTCTATTTAGATCCTCCAGATAAATTAAGAAAATTGTTTACCAGTAAGAAGACATTCAGTAGTAACTTAGACAGAAAGAATGGGCAAAATCAGACAGTGCAGTCTCTGCAGCAAAGAGAAGGGTAGGAGTAGCAGGAAGTCACATGCTGAATACAGCAGTGTGTTACAGTTGCAGAAGGACGTGGGCGCTAGTCCCCAGCACACAAGGAGTGCTGTACATGATCTGTGAAAGGCAATCATTTTCTCTTTCCAACACCTGGAAGTAGCTGCAGCACGACACACAGCACTGGTAGGCATCATTTACTCTCTTCTGCCTTCCAGTGCTTCTCATCCATGCATTTTTATGTGTGTTCAATAGAGGATCACTGTCCAAACCATAAATAAAAATAGTAAATTGAGGGAGCTACACAGTGCATTGAAAGGAGCACACTTGTTACTCTGAGAGTGCTGGATATGATTTAAACCGACTGCAACATCTGATTAACATGCAAATAACAGGCTGGATTCACTGGTACAGTCCAGCTGCTCTAGAATGTTCTGTCTTCATAGGTGGGTTAAGGTAGATTTATTGAGTTATGCAAGCCAGACAAGTGAATTTGATGCAGCAGTAACCATGGAGGAAGCCTGGGGAGCACCCATGCACAACGTAGTATGAGGAGCAATCTGTTTATCACTAGCACAATTGCTCAGTTTTGGTAGCAGGATTAATATTGGAGCTTCTTCTGGTTCTTGGAACAGCTGACCAAGCAAGGCATCTCAAATGGTTCTATGATGGCACCAGAATCCATGAAATAATGAAATTGGTTTGAATCCCTATTAGTAAGCAGTATGAACAAATACAAACATTAATATTTTTTTGATCCACTTAAAATGTGCTTAGCAGACATTGTAACATATTTTGACCAGACAGCAAAACTAATGATGAAACTACAAATGTTCCATGAAAATGCACTCAAAATGTACTGTAGCTTACCTGTGATAGAGAATGGATTCCATCCACTGGAAGGTGAAAGCCCATCCCTATGGATTTGACAATTACCAGGATATTTGATAGATTTTCTCTGTTTTGCAAATATAAAAAAAAAAAAACCAAACAAAAAACAAGCATACACTTTTTACTTAACAAACACATCAAAGGACAATGCATGTTTTATTTTTTTCAAAGTCACTTAAATACACACCTATGAAAAAAACAACTGAAACATTTGTATTTAAAATTATTTTTTTTCTCATAATTTATCATATCAAAAATTTGAATAAGACCAAGAACATAACATTACCTGTTCAACACCTTTTGGATAATTTGCAAGTGATTGGAATTAAGCCACTGAACACCACCTACAATTAATACGGTCTGGTCTGTGTTCTCCAGGGGACGTGATCTGAAACCCAGAAAAGAAAAACAACACATGTTGCTTTAAACAGATGGCAAACATTTTAACTACATTGCTTTGCATTTCACTGAACTGTATCTGGCACCCTGATCAGAGGCCTGATATAATTTTCAGCTATTTTTTAACCACACAAAATGGTCTGTGCACGTTATGTTTTATTGTTTACTGACTTTAATTGTAAAACGTGTTAAATTGCAGAACACATTTGCCAATAGAACAATAATACAAACAAGGGACATACAGAGTTTGTGCAGTACCTCTGCAGCAGCTGTTCTAATGCTTTTTCAAAAGTCGGTCTCTGGTTTGCATTCATCCAGAACTGGGGGTAGTAGGAGTAACTGATAAATGTTTTCCCTTCATTGATATTGTGATAACATTTAACATCATGAGTCTTCTGCCATTCCTGAAGAGTCTTATTCACTCTTTCAATTAGATAATACATCATCCCTCTGTTAGTTGAATCACCTATAAAAAGAATCTTCAAATGGAAAAGATATGACTTAGAAGTTGTACAATCAGGAAACCAAAAGCTAAGAAAAGAATACAGCTAGCTGGGAGGTTTTTAAATGCTTCTCATAATGTTCCAGAAATATCTTTGTGAACTCCCAGGACCCTGGCATCATAATATTAAATTTCTCCTTTAGAAAAATGTGTGTGATTTGATGAATAAAAAGCTGTATTATGTATTTTAAAGACAAAAAGTACCGGTTATCGAAGGCGATAGCTGCAAAATTAGTCCATCTTTCCTCCTTGGTGATAATTTATTTTGTTTAAGTTTTTATTTGCTTCTAATTGCTAGTACACAATTGGACTCATGATTGCTTGCAGCTTCCTGCTTTTTTTTGCTACAGTTTTTCATGTGGTTTGCTCCTACACAGCATGTATTGGTCTTCTATAAATGGGATTCATTAGAATTTACACCAAAGTAACACACACACATCCCCACACCCACACACCCCACTAAGGATGCAGCTGCTGCCTTATTTGTAGAGAGATGGTCTTTCTGCAGGTTCAAAGGGGAAAGAAAAGGGGGTTATTTGGGTGGAGGATAATCTGAATAGAGTCCTGTCATGTGTGATGTGATCACCAGAAAGCATCATGACCTGAAGGGAGTTAGAAATCCTACTAGGATGACAGAAGTACTTTAAGTATAGCAGTCTCTGCTGGGCTACCCCGAACTTGCAAATGAATAAAGAAGTCAAATTTGTGTTTGCTCCTACTCATTCTGTAGATTCCTCTGGAAAAAAATCCAATATTCCTGTATGGAGAGACCACAGAAACTAAAGTGTTGTGGAAATTTTTTTTAATGCTATTGCCCTATTTTGAGTGGATAGGATTAGCATTTCCTTCTGATGAAGCAAGTAATAGAAAACAAGTCCAAAGAGTAGGAAAACCCAGGTTCACTGTGGTTTGCCAGTGAAACCGTGTGCAGAATCAATTACCCAAATCAGCTCAGCCAGAAATCCACAATGAGAAGCAAACGTGTAAAACTGGGATTAAGAAACCCCACAGAGCCATCACACAGTAACAGCCCTGTTCTCTGCACTGAAGTACTCAGCTTCTCCTATCTTCTCTGGCACTCAGGGTAGTTGGCATCCTGTAAGTTGGGATTTTGTTGTTCTGTTTCTTAATTTGATTTGGAGTTTGATGTTTTACCACTTCCACCTGGAATATCTGGCTACACAAATAAAATTCAGACTGCACAAGATAACATGTTTAAGGATATATTTCCAAAGTTTTTTTAGAGGTTTTATGTGATAGAGGCATTTTGAACTACACTCATCTAACACATTTATGTATCTATTTATCTATTCCCTTCAGGAATGTCAGTTTTGAAAACTGATTCCACTTGCCACTATTAACCTATAGTGATTAAAAATAAGCCAAAACAGTGTACCTATGATACTTCTCACAGAAGAGAAGGATTTTCAGATGAGCTTACCCTCATCTGATGTTAGGACCAAGAACAGGCATGACAACGCCTTCAACTTCCCATGCCTCACCCATTGTGGGCTGCAAAGAAGCTCTTGATAGATTATGCACAGTAGCAAACAAATTAAAACTAGCCCTGAGCTTATAGAGGCTCTTCTAACTCCTGTCCTGGACCTCTCAAAGCCTCTTCATGCAGGAAATTCTTAAACAGCATTTTTCATGCTTGTATTGCACAAGCATTTCTCTCACATGCAAGGGAGTTTCCAACTTTTCACATCATGTCAGAAGAAACCTCTTTAATCAAGCATAACATGACTCAGAAGTCAAGGATCCTTTGATCCATGGAAGGACTGGTTGGATGTTCTCTCTTTCCCTCTCTGACAGACACACATGGGTCTAGTGTGACACATGCATAAAGTTATTTACAATTAGGAAGATAGTCTATGCTTGGAATATGTCCTAATTCTAAAGTAGGTTAACTTGATGTTTTAAGCAACGATTCTTTTAGGTTGCAAAATCTCTTGATTCTACAGCCTGTCTATGTCCATGTCTCTTCAATCTCCATTTCATAAGCCCATCACTGTAGTATCTTGATGCATATCTATTTAAAAAGCAGTTCTCAGATATTCACAGGCAAGGATATCATGAGCTTGTAATGTGGGTGAGAACATTTCTGTAAAAACCCAACACATCATTAGCAGAATAACAAACAGGCCCTACCAAGTTGCACACATACAGCAATTGGTAGAACATACAAGACTGCTTCTCTTCTAGTATCATATGACACCATTTCATTATCATAGCACATGGGAATTGCAAAGAAGCATATTCAGCTATTAATTACATGAAATTGGCAGATGGGATATTTTTATCTCATATTTTTATTATTTTTATCTAGTGTGACTAGAAGTCTCATCATTGTCTTCTCCTAACTGCATTTGATCTAATCTCATCTACTACTGATTTCAAATAGCAGGGCAACAACTTCCATGGAAAAAAAAGAAGAAAAGGAGAGAATAACCATGGCCAGTGTCAATGAACATGATGCATAGATGTCTTTTTTTCCAATACTGTGCATTCACTAGCAGTTTAGGTGTGAATAGGCATGCTAAACATTTCCTGTCTCAAACACTGCAGAACATCAAAGATTGAGATCTCTTTCCCATTTTTTGTTATGTCAAAATTAGGGCAAAACACATACACACATCTCAGTCTACACTATTACATGGTTTAGCATTTTAGGGCTTTGCAATTTTTCTATAACTACACAGATACACACATATAAACAGTGGACCCACGAATGAGTTTTCAAGTCTGCCCTGGGGTACCTTTCTGGCCAAGTCTGGAGATGGAAAGACACTCTGTGCAGTCATTTAGTAAACCCTTAGCAGAAGAAACAAGTTAGTTATGACCATGTCCAATGGTAGTCTGGAAATGCCATGATGCTGGACACCATATGAAAATATCAGATGGGACTTAGCATATTACTATTGTTGTTTTTCTGATGTTCTGAGAATATGAAATAGGTGACAGGAGTCACCTATAAAGGAGTAGATTCCTTTAGAGCAATTAGCATAACTAGGTAAGACAGACAGCTGTTAAGGCTCAGAGATACTTCAAATATCATTGCAAGACTGATGAGACTGCACTCAGCCTATTTTCAAATCAGGAATGAGAAAGACAGCAACATCACACTGGGTAAGAATACAGGTTGTACCACTAGGGAAATTAACCTAGACTTCTAGAAACAGGTCTCCTAAAAGAATAGTTATATTTTCTGCAAGTGGGAAAGAAAGAAATGAGTCAAAGTGGACTTGTGGTTGTACAGAAAGACAGATTAAAAGGGGAGGTCGTCCTTAAAGATGTCATTCAATTATAGTAACCAGACTAGTTTACAGTCATGAAGTCTGTGTTCAGGTAGTATGAGCTGCATCAGGACTGTATCACTGGCATCAGGCAAATTTGTTTAACTCTGTGTTCCATGGTGAAATCACAGGTTTTTTGAAAGGTAAGAAAACTAGGACTGTGGTGTGTAAAACCTATGGTCCCTGCCCTCAAGCTCTGAGAGAGAGCTCTAAAGTCTGCAGTCATCATGGGACAATATCAGCAGTCATCCTCTGGAGACTGTGTACTGGGATTTTGAAGGGATTGCTCTCTCATAAGTCTAAAGACCTCAGATAGAAAGATAAGTGTGCATTTCTTGTATTTTGATGCAGCTCAGGCTGGTGGATGCTTAGCACATCATCAGCACATCTGTACACACACTGCATCCATTCATTAAAATTTTGTCTGCATCCAGCAACCTGCTTCTAACCATTGGTTCAGCCACGATGTGAGATGTGTAAATCCTGGAAAAAACCCAAAATTCTTCTTTTTCTTCTCCTCAATAGAAGAAAAAAAGCCAAAGTGGATGAAGAGGAAATCTGTAGGTAATCCTACCCTCTTTTCAAACTGCCCTTGTGCAGAGCTGGCCAAATACATTTTGTCATTGGTATGTAGGCCATCAGAAATCATCTTTCAAATTCCACCTTTTGCAAGTCAGATTCATTTTTAGAAAATGCTTGGAGGACTCAATGGCTAAAATAAGTGGTGTTTAGCCTGAGGAAGAAAACCTATGTCATTCACAAACCCAAGAATTCTGATGAATTAAAATAATCTCTCAATGTAATTGAATGTATGGTAAATAAAACCACATTTATTTCTATACAGTTAGATGAACTCATGGTAGTTGCATGTGGCATGTAGTATTTAATATGTTTTGAACAAGAGGCTCCAGGGATGATTCTGTATTTATCTCTATGATAATAATGAGTAACATTATGGCTTAGGTGTGTAGAGTAAGCTATATCTCATTTTTTTTTTACAAGTCTGGTACAAGACTTAGTCATGTACTGATCAAGTTGATGGGGTGGTTGTCTGCAGGATGACTAAATGATCAGGTAAATATAAGGTTATAATTTTACCAGACAATGAACAACACTTCCACACAGACAGATGTTTTCACTGTCTTCTATTGCAAATATTTTGTGTGAAAAATTCCATTATAGCTTAAAGGCTTTGAAAGATTGTGTAAGCATAGTGGAATTTACTTCTTAACCAGACCTATCATTAAAAATTAACCACAGTTGGGAAATTTAAACACCTGTGAGTTCAAAACACTACTTAACTCTAAAATATTATTAAGAAATCATAAGTTAAAATTCCTGTTTTAACAGCTGAATTTTAAGTACTTCAGCAAATATTGCCTTTTCATATTTCCTGTTCTTAATTACACATGACTCAATGGTATTTTATTATAAGACTAAACCCTCGTTAGTATTTCTCAATGATAAGCAAAATATATATCGCTCCTGCTTTGAGGCCAACATTCTATATACTGCTAATTGGATAAATAATAACCTGTTAGAACTCATTTTCCTTCATTCATTTTTAAAAGTACAAAATAAATCTTGTACAAAAATCAAAGGATTATCTTAGTACATTTGTATATGTCTTACAGTAAAAAGTCATTAATCACAGCTACAGAGAATTTTGTTGAGCCAGCATAATACAGATATAATATTTTATGATGATATTTTATTTTATTATGATGAATAATATTTTATTATTATGAACAATTTATTTGATTCAATTAGGACATATATATGGAGTTCTCTAAGAATGAGACAATCAGCATCTCATTACCCTTGAAGTGGAAGAGAAAAAAGACTGCTGGTATTAAAAGTGGACTGAAAGAAAATCTATTTATCCAGAACAACCTTAACCTCAGTACTTCAGTATTTTCCTGTTTACTATGTATGAAATACAAGCACATGACTAACTATTCTTGCTAACACATCATAAAGCAAAATAAGGCCTCATAAAACTGTTTCTGTGCATGCACATATTTTCTCATGTCTCTACCAGCTTGAGTGTTACTATTTCACTACAGGTGGTCTTATGTTTTTATGAAACCAAGTGTCCTGGTTTTGGGTGGGATAGAATGAATTTTCTTCCTAGTAGCTGGTACAGTGCTGTAGTTTGGATTCAGGGTAAGAATAATGTTGGTAACACACTTATGGTTTTGTTGTTGCTGAGCAGCCCTTACACTAAGTCAGGGACTTTTCAGGGACTTCTCATTCTTCCCTGCCAGAGAGGCACAAGAAGCTGGGAGGAGGCACAGCCAGGACAGCTGACCCCAACTGGCCAGAGGGATATTTTAAATCATATGGCATCGTGCTAAACAGTAAAACTGGAGAGAATTTGTTGGGGGATAGCAGCTGCTGCTCTGGGATAGGCATCAGTCAGTGGGTGTTGAGAAATTGCACTGTGCATTATGTTGTGTATTTATTGTTATTATTATTATTATTATTATTATTACTATTTTACCATCCTCTTCCATTCTACTAAACTATCTTTTTCTGAACCCACAAGTTATACCTATTTTCTGACTGTCTCCCTCATCCCTGTAGGAAAATGAGCGAATAGCTGTGTGGTATTCAGTTGCCTGCCAGGTAAAACCAGAACACACAGAAACAACTTAATTCAAACAGTTTTATATGCACATAAACTAAAATAGCAGTTAATGATGATGTGAAATCAAATGGAACTCACATCCAGGGAAATGGATTTTGATTACAGAGAAAGATTATAAAGCTCAGATGAGCTTTGGAAAACAAATCAATTTTATTATAAGAAATCAAAGCTGCCTGGAGTTAGAAAGAAAATTAGAAAGCATTTTTGAAGGCTTAATTATGATGCAGGTAGGTAAGGAGTGTCTTGTTTGGGTGACCATAAATATATTTCAGAAACATTGACAAATGAATATAAGAAATTAGTGACCAAGAGATATCTGCTGCCTTTTACCATCGTTCTATGAAACATGAGAAAAATAGAAGGGTTGCACTTAAAGACACAGTTGTTCTTCCATGTGCTACATTTCAGTCAAAAAGAGAATTCACTCCACATCTTAATACATCACTTGCTGAAGTGAACACAGGTCAGGAACACAGCACAGCACTGGGTAATTGTTGCATGTTTCCCTTCATATTCATTAAAAGTAGAAATATAAGTAGGCTTTTTTTCATCTTTTTTTTCTCCCTTATAAAACTAATAGAGAAGCACATGAAAAAACCCTCCAGCTAATAAAGTTGAAATCTGACAATGGTACAGAAATTAACACCTCCTATTTAAATTAAAAGATGCAAACATAGACTTATGCTGTTTATGTCTTAGCATGATCATAGAATCATGGAATGGTTTGGGTTGGAAGGGAACTTAATGTGCATGTGCAGGGAACCTTCCAGTAGCCCAGGCTGCTCAGAGCCCCATCCAGCCTGGATCTAAGGATAGCAAGCTCACAGCTCCTCTGGGCAACCACCACTAGAGCCTCACAATCCTTAGAGCAAATGATTTCCTCCTGGTACCTAAACCTATCCTCTTCCAGCTCAAGGCCACATCCCCTTGTCCTATCACTATGTATATCCCTTGTAAAAAAGTCCCTCTCTCTCTCTCTACTAGATCCTCTTCAGATACTGACTGGAAGGCTGCTCCAAAGTCTCCCCAGAGCCTTCTCTACTCTAGACTAAACAGCCCCAACACTCAGAGCCTGTCTTCATAGGAGAGGTGCCCCAGCCCAGTGATCCACTCATGGCCCCTCCTCTGGATTCATTCCAACAGTCAGCATTTTCCTTCTGCTGAGGACCCCAGAGCTGGACACAGTACTCCAGGCAGGGTCTCAGAAGTGCAGAGGGAGAAAATTACTTCCTTCAGCCTGATCCTCACACTGCTTTTGATGCCCAGGGTATGTGTGTGCCCAGGGTATGGCTGGCTTTCTGTGCTGTGGGTGCATACTGCTGGGTCATGTTGAGTTTTTTGTTCACAAACATCCTCAAGTCCTTCTCACCAGGGCTGCTTCCAGTCCATTCTCTGCCCAGCCTGTATTTGTGATTGGGATTGCCATGACACATGTGCAAGACCTTGCATTTGGCTTTGTTCAACTTCATGAGGTTCACAGAGGCCCATCTCTCAAGCCTGTCAAGGTCCCTCTGGATGGCATCCCTTCTCTTCAGCAAGTCAACAGCACCACACAGCTTAGTGTTGTCAGCAAATCTGCTGAGGGTGCACTCAATTCCTCTGTCCATGCCAACTGCAAAGATGTCCTGTGTAAGGGATTTTGAGCTCCAGAGACCAGAGTTACACAAGCTGAATATTTAAAACCCCTGAGTAAAGAGGCACATGGGTTAGTTGAGCCCATTTTGAGCGGACACATGAATGAGCTCTGTTCTTAGCTAACTTCAGCAAACAACAATGCAAATCAAACAGCATTCCAGATCACCTCAGTGTCCTCACTTGGGTTGATGACTTTTGCCCTTTTGTTTAGCACTCATCCTTTTCTTTTGACATTTCTTTCCAGCACTGAAACCTTCTGCTTATTTTATTATGGAAACAATGATATCTTCAGTTTGAAATATGAGTGATATCTTTAGTACTTACAGACAAAGTATATAATAAATAAAACTAAAATCACAATTGAAAATATATAAATATTTATAGATGGTTATGAAAATCTATTTTAAAATAAACACGTCTTTGTTCACAAGATTTTTATCTTCCTGCTACTCAATAGCTCCTTTATAGGAGGTCCAGGTTGCTTTAACCTATCTAACATAGACAAAAGTTGTTTCCAGTGAGCAAATGAAAAAAAAAAAAATCTTTTCTGACTACATTACTTGGGCAATATAAATTAATTCCAAAGTTTGACTTATCAATCAGAATCTTATCGGCCAAGAAGGGAACCATTTCTATTAATCTGACTTTGGCTGGAAGATAGCCTCTCAGTTCTTAAATTGTATTGACAAAAAGGAGTTGATCCAGGCTCTACATTTATTTACTTGGTAAAAGAAGCAAAACTGCTATTGTAAAATTTCAGACAAAATTAAAATCACTGCAAAGTTACAACAAAAATAACATCTGAGAGAAAGAGAGAGGAGAAATATACCAAAAGGGGAACATGCTTTAGAGTGATGACTTTAAAAGAATAAACCAATTCAATATACATCTGTGCAAAGGTAACAGGTAATTCAGCAGATTTCTACAGAGCAGCAGAGGTTATCAGACAGTGTCAGGAGACTTCTGTAAAAGATGCAGAGTGGGAAACAAGTGCTATTAGTTACAGAGATTTCTCTCAAGGTGTTAATGTAGCTCACTTAGGATCTGGCTGTCATCTGACACTAGAATAGGTCAGTGACCTCAGAGAGTTATAACATCATGGGATTTGAATTAAGAAATTAAGCTTCACAGATACTAATTTCATTTACTTGGTTTTAATATACCCTTTACAAATGCTGTCCTGTTTTTGACACATGAATATGAGTGGCCAGATTTGGGATGTGGAAATGTATGTCAGCAATTCCTCTCAGTAACACCCTGACAATCCACTTCCATAGGGGCATATTATTCCTCTGCTGTCCTTTAATTGCCTGATCAAAGGGTGGTTGCTTGTGAAAAAGCCTAATGTCCATTAAAGACCAAAGCAAAGCAATCAAATTCTTTAGTATTTTTTTCTGTGGTCGATCCAAAAGAGCTTTTTCTGTATATGAGGAGCAAATTAAGCTTCTCCTCTGTCATAAAAAGCATTTTTTAACAAAAATATTCTAGGAGTAACCCACAGCTGTATAGTAAGAGACAAAACCACAGGCAGAAATAAAGCAAAATGGCAATCAAGTACTTTGTGCAGGGCAAGAAATTTATCAGAAAAGGAGAAAATGTTAATTTTGTATTTGTCTATATGGAAATGCTCTTGAATTTTATCAAAATGCCACTTTTAGTAACTATATTCTTACCTAGGCAATACACTTTAAATATCTTTATAACAATTAATTACTTACTTTCTGGATACTTGTATTCTCAGTAAGGTACCTGAGCCTCAGATCAGAGCTCTCTCTCAACAGTATAACAGTCATAGCATGCTTATTAAGGAGACCTTGTATTTCCAAGCAATCACTTTAGAAGCTTCACTAAAAGAAAAGAATGTGCAAGAAGACTTGGTAAGATTAGTGTGCACAAGCAATGCCATGCATTAGGTATGCAGCAGAAGAAAACCAACTTGCATGTGAGACAAAACCGTGACAACATTGCAAATAAATCCTCCATTTGCTGTCCTTGTGTACTCACTGCAGTGACTGGTAATCGCACACACCATAGCTCTTGAAACTCCAGTGGTGTGACCTAAGATCCTCTGTGAAACACCAGCAGACAACTGGGTCTGCATATGAGGCTAAATTAAGGACAAAAGTTGGCTTTTGTCCCTGTAAACTATTTATTTGGATATTCATCCAAATATTTCTGTAGTTAAAAGGGGATTTTTGTCACATCAAAAATATTTTGAAAGCTCCAGGACACTAAACACCCAGGTAAATGAGAACGAATTAAAATGTAAAGCCTGGTACGTACCTTTCTGCCCTCCATGCAGCGCTGGAGCTCGGGCTTGGCCAGCACAGAGTATCGGCAGCCGTGGGGCTGCCACGTTATTTCTCTCCAGTCACAGGTCCTGTTGTCAGAGCAGCTGAGGCAAGGGACAATCCACTGCCCTGGAAAACAGCAATGAACATCAGCACCTCCTCTGTATTCTTCTGAGCAGTTTTATTACACAGGAAGCAAGATATTTTTGAGTATTTTACTCATGTATGAGTAAAAAAAACTCATAAGGGAGTTTCCCTGAAATTAAATGCCCTCCAAAACTTTGAAGATACTATTTCCTTTCACTGTGTTATGTATGCCTTTTTCATTTAGGTAGGGTGGGAGTTTTTTCCTTGCCCTGTAAGAGCTACAAATGCTCAAATTTGACAGCCATTTGTGGGTTCATTTCTCAGTCCATGTTGCCTTTCTTGTAGCAGCTTGTACTTTCTCAACGGATGGGATTTGAGAAAGAGAAAATGGATGAAGAGGTTGAATGCAAAAAGAAAATATTCATATTCAGACATGTCTGAAGATTAATTCTCATCTACAATGAAACATATAAAGGTTGGGTGTACAGTTTAGAGCAATTGATATAAAAAATGAAGCAAGATTAAGACTTTTCTTCCAAAACACTAATCTTCTTTTAATTTGTATGAATTCAGAGAACTGTCCCAGACTATACAAATACATTTCAGATGGTGACAGTAATGTGAAATAAATAAAAATTTATTTGAACCTGATCTTATTTACAAAAATGTTTTTGAAGATTAGGAGCACAAAGTGGCATTGCTAAATATCAGTGGGTTTTAGTAATCCATTATCTAAAGTTAAATGGTTTTATTATTTTGGTTTTCTAAAACTCTACCTTTCCAAAATCCTCTGGAAGCT
Organism: Anthoscopus minutus; assembly: GCA_013399455.1. NCBI lineage: Eukaryota > Metazoa > Chordata > Aves > Passeriformes > Paridae > Anthoscopus > Anthoscopus minutus. The sequence goes on along the minus strand of VWYI01008173.1, from coordinate 24,328 downwards.
TGAGGGATTTAATTTCTGAAGGAAGACAGAAAATTTTTGAGTTGCCTTTGTATTCAAATGAACAAAAGAAGCACTTTTTCTAGCTCTTATAAGTACACAGTGCTGACAGTTACCTCCCAGTGCCTACGTAACTGCCAGCAAAACCGACTTTTGTTCTTATTAAAGGCATTACACAAAGAGTGCCAAGGCCTAAGGTCCTTGTGTCAATGCTATTGTGCCTACCACAGATGGGTTTCTCACCACAGCCCAGAAAACAGCCCCAAAGTCAAATGTTTGGAGATCAGACCTGGCCTTAGAGTCCATCCCCAGCATCGCTGCCAGGCAGTAGCTCAGCAGCCAGCTGTGTCTGATGGATTGCCACTGCACAGGAAACCACAGAAAAGAAACTCAAGGCTGCCTATTGACATTTCACCTGGCCAGGGACTGAGGGGGAGGCTGAGCAAAGAAACCCTGAAGGATCCCAGTGGCCTTGGGAGAGTCAGCTGCTACCTCAGGAGCAAGGGAATTTCCAGGGAGGCAGCCTGTGCTTGCACTTAGGCAAAAGCCCATGTGACTATGTTTTGGTAAGTAGCAGGATGAGTCATCTCAGCAGATAAAAAAGTCCTTTTAAATAAAATCATCATGAATTTTTTAGTATAGGAGCTCTCACGGGTACATCTAAGGGATGAATACATCCCATAGTGCCACAACCATGCAATACCAGTTTCTGTGTACCCTGTGCACCAGCAGAACACCACCCTCAGATGCACTTGTAGATGATATGGAGAAAATTATATCAGACTGAACCTACACAAAACCCTGGACACTGGCCTTGAGGACACTGTTGTTCAGTGAGCACAGCCCAGCTTGCCCACTCCCATGGGCATGGGAACCTGGTGGAGGCTGTGCTGTGCATGGACAGAGGAAGGAGGGAAGGGGAGACACTCAGGACCATGGTGGGAGGGTGCAAGTAGGAAGATAGAGATACTCCATGCTTTTTGCTCAGAGGAGTTTCAAACTTGCATTTTCTGCATCCTAATCATGCAGCTGTTAGGGGAAATATTCCCAATTCAGTTAAGGACAACTTTAAAGTTTAAAATTCATTAAGATAGGAAAATAGCATGCTTGTAACCTGGTATTTTTTATGTGAAAAGAGAGATCTGAACTTTGGTTCCTATGAGAGATCCTATGTTGAATTTTTATCAAAGGGTTAAACTGAATATTTGAAGTTGCAAAGTGGATAATCAGGCTCTGGATCAAGGAGTTCTCTTCCAAATGAATACCCTCCTCAGCTGGGATGCCAGAGGCTGAATTTAGATAATTTCTCTTACTGTAGCCTCTCAGTGCTGGCTGTTGTGAGTCCCTTACTCATGCTGACTTTGACTTTGAGGTCCCTTGTTCCAGGTTGTGGTCTCCTGGCCAGCACTGGGGCCAGGAATACTTTGACCCTCCAAGATTTCTATTGCCACTTGTTGATCTTGCTGATGGCTCCCACTTTGCAATCCATGACTAAATTATCATTCCCAGCTTCACAGCAGTCTCATGAGGATATTGAAAAGTGCTAGGTCTCTGATAATCCAGCAATAGGTGCCATGCAAAAACACCTTTTTACTGCTTTGTACCTTTTGAGTAACAGAGCAGGGACAGAGTGGTTGGTTGGTTTGAAGTCTGGACTCAGACCCTGCCACTACTGTAGAGGTTTTAATAAATGATCTGAGAGATGTTTCAGGCAGTTACATATATTTTAAAATTATATAAAAACTCAGTATTTTTTTCCTGATGTTGTAATTTTTCTTTCAAATATATAAAAGTTCTGGCAAAGTCTAAAACATGAAATCCCTCATTTTATGGAATTTTCTTTTAAACATCCCATACTTTTATGAGCTGATTTGGTTTAAGGTAATAAACTAGAAAAGTAGAACTATATAAAATGAATATTGAGAAGCCAAAATATCTAACCAATAAAAGTTTGAACTTTGGCAACTGAAAGTGATAAGTAACTTTTGAAAAGTTTCTTTTAAATAGTTTGGTTTATGTTTAATAGTTCCCTAGGTATATTAAAAAAAAACATAGATCAATTTTTGGCATATGTTAAATGTTAGTGGCAAATGTAAAAAGATTTGAGAACACAGATATATGGAGATAAATTCATATCTTTAGGAAGCACTAGCATTTAATGCTAACAGAATAATTGCCAGTTTTATATTTATATAGTTTTTTTTAAATGATATATGTAAATTCATGCATTTTAAATCCAATTACTACGAACTTTTCCTGTTGCAATTCCCCAACAGTTGAGAAATGCATTCTTAATCTTCAAAAATAAGATTGTGTTAAAAGACAAAATTATTCTCATAAAAAAGAAGACATCAGCAAAAAATTGCAAACAATATCAGTTTGGAAACTAGGCTTATATTCTAAAGCAATTTTAAGTTTCTCTTTCCTCACTTATATAAGTTAGCAGCACATAATGCAACTTTCAGCATTATTTCAATCAGGCAGTATCTTGTGGTGCTTCAGGCAAAGTCATTAACATTGGCTCTACCAGGCAAGGGCAAGTTTGCCAACAATTAAGTGAATGAGAGCGAGAGACACACTGTTAGTTTCTTCACAAATTAAAAATTGGCATCATCTAACTTTTATGAAAACCTGTAAGTAGGAGGTTTCCACAGGAAGAGCAAAAGCTGGACTTTTGGCTCATTAGAGTAGTTATCAGTTGGGTACATAAATCTTCTGGCTAAGATATGAGATTAAACATTGCCTGTACTCCCTAAAACTGTTCTCATACAATGGCAAGAAAAGAAATATACTTTCAAAGTAATTAGTTAAGATTGTTTACTTTCAATTTAAAAAATATTACCCTAAAATGGAAAGTTTAAACCAATAACGGCTGTACACTTAGTTTTCTTTCAGTCCCTTCTATTTTTATTTATCCTTTTACATTGGCATAGCCACAATTAAACATATTTTGCTTTCAAATTTAAAATCAAAGTTTTCCTATAGTGTCAAACAACCATCCATATAAGGAGAAAATAGTATTCTAGCTTTATAATTCAAAATCTAAATATTTAACTGATGCTGATGCTAATTTCTTGATTAATGATTAGTTTACTTTTGTATTTGGCATTTATTGGCTACCCTAAGATCTTCATAAAGCTTTTTCTCTGTGAATAGGCTATATTTTTATTTTTGTTGTAGCTGCATTTATGAAAAAACAAAAGTAAAAACTATTTTTAAAAGGACATCATTTGCTACATAATAAATATTCTTAGACCTGCAGACTTAGGTCCAAACTGAGTTTTACTTCTTGTAACCAAAGGACATATTCATTTTGTTGGACATCAATTTATGTCTCTGCTGGACCCAAATCCAGACAGTTGTTGAATGCAGAGAGATCACACAGAATTATTTTAAACTGGATACAGTTGTAGGAAAAATGGAATGTGGGATATGATTAAAACATATGCATCACAGCAACAGAAAATCAGAAGTCAATCTGTGATATCTTACACACCAAATTTTGTTATTGCTACAAACTACATTTCTACAGACTGCAGTAACCTGATTCACCTGCAGGAATTTAGCACTAGTTCTCATGGTCTCTTTCAGTTCTCTCCCTCTGAGAAGCCAAACATGCTGCAGTTAATGTTTGCTGACTTCTGTATTGCTGGTAGTGCAAGAATACTGAAAAAGACATAATTTTTATATGACAGCCTGGTTCAAACTGGGTGTGAATCAAAGAAGAGCTTCAGAAAGAAAAAATATTTCTTCAGTAGAAAAATCATAACTTCATTCATGATGTAAACAGGAAGGAAAGAAACTTCCTCTGTTGTATATTTCAATTAGCATTTATTTATTATTTATTATTATTGATTATAAGAGGGACAGAGAGAGAGAGAGAGAAAGGGACATTGTGTAGATTAAGAGTATATGGTAAGGTGTGGAGCTACCCCTAAAATTAGTGCCATGGTGACTAGGAGAGGAGGAAGTCACTTCTGTCTTTGGTTGGCCCCTGAGTTACTGTCTCTGCTCTACATCAAAGGATTAGAAATGAGTCATGAAATCCTGGTTGTACTGAACTATAAAGCAGCCTTCTAAATTTTACCATTAATGTCGGAAGAAGTAAACTTATATCTTTATCTCTGCTGCTCCACCTCAACCTCTATACATAACATGAGGACAGTGTATGACACCTACTTCTGCAGAATTTTTGAGTTCTCATCTGGGGGGATATGACATTGCTTGGCTTCTCTGAAAATTTAACTTATTTAAGAAATATTACTGCTTTAGCAGGGAATTTGCCATTTGCCATTCTTCATTGCCAGGACTGGTATATCATTTAGCTGCTAAAAATTTGGAATGATTTTCCACACAAAGCCATCCAGTTAGAAGCTGAGAAACACACTAAAACTATACAGCCACTTGTTGCCAGACACTGCAAACCCCTGTTCTAGGCTCATTAGACACCTGTTGGCAATATTCACTTATAAGCACAAATTATTCTTCCCTGTTTAATATACTTGTCCTTTGAATATACATCTCCTCAAGTTTGTTTGAACTTTAATTGTGTATGTTATTCACACTAAGGTTGTAAAAGATGCTACATTCAGCCTCACTTAGCTAGATTCAGTATTCAAAAGGAGTATGCAGGTATATAAGAAGGAGACTGTCTGCCTGAGAAAGGATTCAGTGGATTTGGTTTGGGATTTCTAGTTTTGAACTTTATGTCCTGATACTGTTGCACACGGTGATACACAACTTGTGTGATTAAAATACGCTTCTAGGAACAACAATGTCTCTTTTGTGCATTCCCTCCATATAAGACAAATTTACTGTTGGCCTCTGTTTCACATGAAGTGATGCATTCAGGCAGTTCCCACATTCCTGTTACTTTTTATTGATTATTCGATGAGTTTGTGCAAATTTACTGCTGTGAGGGGCTGCTCCTGTTTATGGCAAGATAAAGCAAACAGTTGTGTCAGTAGACACAACTAGAGGACAGTTAGTTTATTTTTCATTTCTCTAATAAAGAATGGAACAAAATTATTTACTGTCTAATACAGCAACTTAAACATGAATAAATACCCCACACCTGAGTAGTTAAAGAAGACTTGAAGAAGTAGCTAAAGATCACTTGAAGAAATCCTTATGCAACTGTGACCTTCACATGACTACCTGCTTGACAAAATATGTTGTAATCTGAATTCTCACTATACCAAAGACATGTCTCGATTGTATTGGTTATCATATAATGTTTGATTTGTCCACATGAGATTTGTGTTTCTAATACAGTGGAAATATAAAATTCAAAGGATTGATGAAATCCATTGAATGGATGGAATTGTGCTCTTTTTCTAAAGTTAATTTTTATTTTGAGTAGAAAATCCCTTCTATTTAGGATAAAACATTTTAATTTTAAGTGGTTTTGATGGCATATTCCAATGCATTTTAAAGACTGCATGACAATAACACATGCACTGGTAGATCCTAGATTAGAAAATTATGAAACAAAAATTTCTCACATAAACAAATTAACCTGATTTTAAAAATAAGTAACTGTTACAAGTGATTAGTTCATTTTATTGTGGTGGGTTAGTGCAAGTCTGTGGCAAAGAGTTAATATTGTTTCTAGGTTTTTTTGAGGAGGTGCATGAGTTAATTTTGAGGGAAAAAAAGGGAGATAAAGTACAAACCTTTTGTGTCTCCAGCTTCACAGGTCTTAAACACTGTCTGTGAAATTGCTGTGAGGTATTCATGAGAGAGAGGCTGCAAGCCACAGGACTCCTCTGGGCGAATTTTGGAACCACAGTCCTGAATTAAAATAGAATCCGTGAAAATGACAGCCCTGTGCCCATCTACATCACCTTGAAATCATCTTCAAGAGTGAAAAAGTTTTTTTGAGTGGTTCTGCAATTACTTTATCCTTAGCTCTTCAGTATATAGTTTAATATGAATTTAGAATCCTTTTCCATTCAGAGAAAGGTTTTGCAATAAATTATCCCAATCCACAGTAAACATACAGGATACTACATTTGCTAAAGATATAAGAAAATTTATTAAGGCAAACATACATACCTTTCATATAACATCATGTGGTCTCTACATATTGTATAATCTCTACCTGTTTTCCCTAATGAATTTTGTATGCCTATTTGTAGCCATATGGGATCCATTTCTGTGATGAAATGCCCCAAATTAGCTTCAGGAGATACAGGTGCTTAAAAGAAAAAAAAAATCTATTTCCTAAAGTGGTACTAAAATTAATTTCACAACTGCTACATAATATCATTCACTGTTGCCATGAAATTATGCTACATCTAGGATGCTGCACCTAAACTGCAACAAAGAGCAAAAGACAATTAACTCCTAATAGAGTCGAGATGCTGACAGTGGAATATGTGCTACTGTTATGGATAGCAATATGAACTCAGCTTGGAATTTTGTAAATCCTGTTGGTTCTTGATTATGCAATCAAAAGGCAAAGTGTCTCACAAAGTTATGATCTCCTTAAAGTCCATTGTGATGAAAAAATAAATTAAAAAAAAATCTTCCCAGTGACTTCAAAGGTTTACAGTAATATCTGTGCATAAATAGGCAACAAAATAGTGGTTATTTGTGGGTTGTTCTGTTCTCTGCTTAATCTAACTGGGGAAAGCTGTTATGACAAAATGAATGGTACAGTATCTAGTATTAAACTGTGTTTTCGAGTCTCTGGGTCTGGACACACTGTACAGATTTGACAGTATAACTTCAACTAACATTAACATCAGAAAGTTTCTACCTTGCAGTAAAACAATTCCACAGGACTTCACAAGACAGCCCCAAATTCCTGAATGTGCTGCCATTGCCCTCAACACAGTGCCATAAAATAACAGGGATTTTGTTCGTTCTGACCAGGGTAAGTTTAAGCAAACAAAATTTTATTTTAATCACATTTCTTGAGCAATACCATTAATAACAATTTTGTGTGGCTATTTTTTTGCTAATTACAACCAACATGAAGGGAACTGTGTAAATGATTCCCTTTGACTTTATTGTGTTTTCAAAGTAAACGACACTACTTGCATTTAATTTGTAATTCACATCTAAACTGACACATGTGAGAGATTGTGAATCTCTGAACAAGATTTATTTGTTTCATTTTTACCTTTGTAGGAGAGCAATCCTTTACCACCATTGACATATTTAATATAATATGCAAAATGCATCTGTGGCAGCTAAAAGTTTAATGCAGCTCCATAAATTTACAGCACACTGAGGGTTTTTCTAACAGTATGCAGATTTTTTATTGTTTTCTTCAGGTGGTGTGGTGACATGACATCCTTCTTGCCTTGCCCAAAGAAAGAAATCTTGTGATCTTAAGTATGTTTACAAAAGCTCACCCATGGCAAAGATGAGAGCCAGACATGTAAATTTAAATGATAGTTGTTGCTCTGTGTCTGTTCTTCCTGCAAATCTTCATTTTTAGAAGGCAGACATAAAAAGGCCCTTTTAATTTCTGGATTAGAATCAAAAGAAAAATTTCCTTGCATTATGTACTTTAGTGCACATTTAGGATTGACTATAAGACTGATGTCGCTTTTCGCTAGTAAATTTTCTTTTATCTCCATGGAATATTTTCTGGACACTAGCAAATAAAAGAGGAATAAAGTTTTCTTCTGTACATATACATAGCTTTTAATCAACATCAGTTGTTACTTAGAGAGTGAACATTTCTGGAGTCCATCTACTATGGGAAATAAAAATGTCCTTGTCTCCTTTAGGTCACACTATAATGAATCTGATTCTTCATAACACTTTAGTCTTTTAGACATGAAAGATTTTCAAGCTTGTTACTTTACTGAATTTTCTCAATTATTACCTTCAAACTAATTGGGACTATTAGTTCATGGTATTTAATTTATTTATAACCTGGGTGCCTAATTGAATAAGAATTTTGTTTGTTTAGTTCACCTTTCAATAATCACACTATATTTCCTCTCAATTATATACTAATGCATATACATATACACACATTGTTTTACTCAGGCATATACACATAGTAAAAAAAATCATAACCAGTTTTAAAATTTCACAGATGGAGACAGAGAGAGAGAGATGAACAAAACATTTTACTCGTGCAGTTGTTATGGGATGAATGTTGTACAGCAAAGACCATTGTAGATGCAGTGATGCTTCAGATTAAGGAATCTAATTTAACTATTAATGCATTTCTAATTGCTGTTGTACCTTTTACACCACCACCACCTTAATGAAAAATTATTACTCTGAAACTGCAGCAAAAGGAAAGGAGGTAAGAAGCCCTTGACTTCCCTGGAAGAAGTCATACCAATAGGGAAAAAATGTCCATCTGTGTTCATTTTAACAGCTGGTGCTGAAGCAGTGACAGAGCACCATAACAAAACCGAAGTTACTTTTAACATCTACACCTGCTGCTACCTATCAGCTCAAGAAGGCATTTTAAAATAGAAAGGAAGGATTTTCAGCATTTTTATGGAATAATCCAACTCTGATCGTTCACAGCTGCGGCTAAAACCATAATTTTTGGTGGAAATAGACTTATGTTAATGAATTGAATGCTTTGGAAGCTCCCACCCAGGATGTCTGTATACAGGCTCCAGTCAGCTACTCAGTAGAAGTCCTTCTTGCATCTATACGAAAACCCCTAACAATCAATGGGTGTGGTGAGCTCAGTGCTGAAAACCAGGCAATTTCTGCTTCATTACTCCTTTCTGAAATTGTATCCAGCCCAAATCACTGAAGATTGCCCCTACCAGTCTAATAAAGGATCAATGTATCAGAATGTTTTGAACTAAACAAGAGAACTATAAATAAGATCACAGAAATTCATTTTAGTATTCCATACAACAAATATGTAGCCAAAATCCTGCATATTTTTAACATCCAGAATCCATGCATGTCTAAGAACTAGTGGATGAGATAAACCTCACTGAGTGTTCTTGGTAAAGAGGGTGTGAGACCCCTCTACCTGTCAGCTCGGACCCTGTGGTCTCCTAGCCATCAACCTGGCAGGTCACCCAGCCAGCTGGAGGTGCCACCTGGAGGAGGCACTGCAGCCCTTCCTCCCCTCATGGCACTGCCAGGGCTGCCTCACTCCTTCTGACTGCACTTGATATGTGACAGAATAAAGCTTCATGTGAAAGAGCTAATTTAGAACACTTCTCTGTTGGTCTTTGTAGGCTCATGGACTGAACTTTATTTAATCTTATTCTATTTAAGCTGACCTGAGTCTTTCAAGAAATCCTTTCATGTTTCTTTAGTCCATCCTTTTCTACTATTTTACACATAACTAAAACTGCATGAAAAGTGATTAAAAATGATGCTATGGAAGGACTTCTAATAAAATTAGTCAAATAATGAGCTCATGGAATAGTGAAACTGTATTGTATTGGTAGGCAATAAATTGTGAGCAGATGGATTAGCTCTACTCTATCAACTTTCTTAAAATGCCAGGAATAAATGAAGGCACAGTTGGCATATTGACCTCTATTCAACTGTTTGCCTCTGTCCAACTGCATTATTCAGTGACAGATGAACTGCTAAAGGTCCATAGGGTCAGTCCAGTTCAGTTCAACACCCAAATTGGCTAGATTGAACTGAAATTTATGTGTGTGCTAAATAAGTCTAGAGACCTGTCATAAGGAGAGGTATTCTCCCAAGGAATTTCAGTTTGCTACTGCTGTCAGATGGGAAACAATGACTATTATTAGCCATCAAGCACTGTCTAAATGCATAGATAAAGACATTGACTAAATTGAAAGACACACAAAGCCATTATATTGAGAATATAGGGTTAATGGGATGAATTGATGGAGTAACATGTCTATGTGCTGCAGCTATGTTTTAAAGCAAAGAAACTGTGTTTTATATAATCTCAGTATATTTTAAGGGACTAAAAAGTTCTATCTGCAAATATGGGATAATAGTTTCCCAACGACCCCAAAGACTGTCACAAATAACATATTGAAAGACTATGAGATGTTCAGTTCCACACAGATCTGGTAGGGGCCATAAAATTCACTTTAGAAAAGGAGTCTGGGCACTCCTGGGTGGAAAAATTCAGCACACAGACATCAGTAGGAGGTTGGGAATGATACAAAAAGCTGAGATACTGGTCATGTTGTCAGGACATCAGAGAACAGTTTGATGTGTGGGTAAAATACCCTAAGTTTTTCCTCATTATTTTTCTCAATCACAAATCTGCATATAAAATTTCTTTGAGAATAATGTCACATGCTTTAACCAGTGACTGAAGATTGTCATAATTACAGTGTAACTTTATTAGCTTCTACAGAAGTTGTGGAAATCCCAGTAGATGCTTCTCCACAAAGACTTAAAGCACTTATTGTTTATATGGACAAATAAATTTCACCCTGACACTACAGCAGATGCAGCATCTTCCTTTGCACTCAGAATGCTAACCTCACAGAAAGCTACGAAACTGCTTCAAGAAAATATTACAAGTTTCAAACTGCTAGTTTAGTATCTTTTATTTGCATGGGAAATGTAAAAGGATCCTTTTAATCTATGAAGGACTTTGATTCAACGAGATCAGTTAGACCCTATCTGCCTTCCTGCTCCCAAACAGTTCAAAGTGCTGCATTTGTGAGCCACAGAACAAAAATGTTCACATGAGACCTAAAAAGCATGGCTCTTAATCTAGTAGAATCTTGTGAATCAGCAGAAGATACAGCAGAATTAGTTGAACTAAGACAACTGAAAGTGAAATCCAATTACAACTCCATTAAGAACAGAATATTATAAACTTAAACTTTGGAAAATATTTCAAAATGTACCTAATTATAATTACAGAGAGTTTTGGGGTTTTTTCAGTATTTGTAGTTAAGATCTGCATAGATTTTTCAAGTGCTTTCTTAGTGAACATGTTTTCCTCATGAAGCTTTTCTCAAGCAAGAACAGTGATGATTTCCAGCTTGTATGCTTTATAAACAAAGCACACAAAGCAAGAAAGAAGAGGAATTAAAAGAATTTAGTATTTCCTCCTCCCTAACAAGGAAGATAAAACAGGAACAAGGGATATCAGATAAAGAGAGGCATTTTTCTGTTTATGTTCTGGTGGTTTTTAATTTAAAAAGTGATACGGTAATGTTGACCTGGAGACTTTAAGAGTTGCATGAGTTTTTGATTCCTATTTTGTCTTCTTCGCTACACTTATCTTTTTAAGTGCAAGCTCTGAATGTGAACTGACTTGAATTTTACCAATTCCGCTATCTGAAAATGTGGAATAGCTTGAGAAAACCATGAGCTTTGACGGTGAAAACTGTAAACGTTTTAAGCAATAACCAAAGGAATTATTATGTATTTATGGTTCTCTCAATAAAGTGTTGCTGGGACCCTAACTTTTTTTCCCCAGTAATTAGGTAAAAAGTGTTCTATATTAGCTGTGAAATCCCACATCTTTTTATAAGGAGCACTCATTTCTACCCTTTCATACTCGGTGTATGGAATTCACAGATCACACTTGCAGAGATATTTATAAGCCTCCTCTGTGCAAGAAGCATTTGAGCTCTAGCCTTGTACATTCAATTTTAGGCTAAGACCTTTATATCACAGCCATGACAAACACAGCAAAACTTCTCAGACTGAAAAATTATCACTACATTTAGAAAGTGTGAAAAGAGTTGAGAAAAAGAATGAGTTGGAAAGCATTACTGTTCCTTCATGATTTCTTAAATTGAAATATTCTGAAAATGAATGCAATGCATCAAAAAAATGTTAGCCTAGGACTTGGTCCAGTGAGCTATACATCTGCCAACACTGCAGTTAAAGCTGCTTTTCACAGTAAGCAAGGCTTGCAAATATGAACTCAGTGTTTCAGGGTATATCATAACAAAAGTACTTCTTTCTCATTTCTAGAACAAAATCCTTTAAAAGGTAAAGTGCATTTATTAACTTTTTACTTAGGGCCTGAGGCATTGGATGTGAAGGAGAAATTTAGGATGTTTGAGTCCAAATCACAGCTCTGCTTTGTATTTTCTGTTATCTTGGAGCCCCATCCACACTATTCACCCTTGTAACAAATCATCTCATTCAGTTACCCTCATTCAGTTACCACCATCCTCCTAAGTGCCTAATTTTCTTGTACTGAGCATAGGTAAAGCCACCCATAGCTCACAGAGATATGTAAGTCAGCCCTTTCATCACTGAGTTTAAAAATGCCTCTGCTAACAACGCTTGATCTAATAAGTGCTCAGAACATGTTACTGGGAGTATGCAGTGCATAAAGCATTAATTGGTATTTCCCTGGTAGAACATTTCCCTGTGAGGTAGAAAGCACAGTTTAAAGTCTCCCCTTTAACTGACTGGCAGAAGATATTTCAGTTCAAGCTCTCAATGTTTTCCCTCCAGTCAGAGGCTACAGGATATTCTGGTCAGTTCTATCTCAGGTTCTCCCAAGGAAGCTGGTTGCATTTGCTTTGTACACACAACTAAATGCTGACTTGTAAAAAGCCTTGAACCACTCTGTCCATAGACTGGGTGTATATAAGGAGCACAGGCTTAAACTGGATGGAGGGAACAGCACTAGGTCCCTGGTAACTGCTGTGTGAGAAAGGACTGACTGAAATAGGTTCTGAGATCCCTGAGACATCATGTGGCAATTCAAAGTGGAGGGCAGGTTCTCCTGTAACCTAAGACTGGATGTATAACTCCCATAGAAGAGTCAGTCTAGGATATTTCCCTTTCCATATCACTATTTGTGGGGGAATACATCTGACTCCCTAATCATTGTTCTGGCATGCAGAGAATCTTAAGATTTACAAACCGAACTCTTCTATTTCAAGTTTAACAAAGGACTGTATCCATTTTTTTTGGGGGTGTGTGTGTGTGTATGTGTTTTTTCTCACCAATTATATTTGATGTTCTGCTAGAAAAAAAATATTGAACTTTTCTCTGCAAGCTTTACCTCATTAACACTCCCTCCACAGCATAAAATGAGCCTAGTTACACTGCTTGGACATGTTCTGTTTCCCTAGAACTCAGGATCCCTAAATCTCTCTCTGTTTCCAAGAGACCCTCCTGGATTGTCCTCAACATTACCTGAACATCAGAAAAGGAATGTAACATTGATTTTTTTCAGCAAAATATTAATCATGGATAGTAAGCCTGGTGACTGCCAGACAGGATGCAAAAGAACAGAATTCTGCAAGAGCAGTTCAATAGGAGCACTGATTCTGTTTCTTTTGCTTCTTTTGCAAAAAGAAAAAAAAGAAAAAAAAAGAAAATAGAAACATAATCAATCAGCATTTCCTCTCTTATTCTAATTTTTCTCAGCTGAGATTAAAGGGGCCCAAAGGGCTGAAAGGGTATTAGTGAGCCATGGATAGACTGGAGGCAAGATATCAAAATGCAATGTAATGTGCAGAATGTTGGCTTCAGGGCAAATTAAAATGTTTTTGGTTTTTTTTAAGGAATTACTGCACACACTGTTTTATACAGAAATTCAGTTCTCCACGGTATACACATCACAGCCACACGTGGTCTGGGGAATATTAAGAAAGCCATTTATACAGCCTCAGAAACACCGGGTGAAACTGTTTTCACAAACAATGCCTAGAAAACCTGTGAGTTCCTGCCTTTAATCTAAAAACAGAGTCTACATATGCATGGAAGCTTCACTCTAAAGGAAACTATGCTTGTATGTGTGGGCAACAGGAGGAATTTCCTTTTATACATTTACAGTCTGCAGTGACACATGTTTGCAGAGCAGCCATGGGCTTTGATGGTGGCTGTCTTTAACAGTGTCCCAGGGAACACACAGGGTCAGATCCTCAGAGCAGTCATGCTGAACACCCGATTCATTTGAGTCAATTCCCAAGAGCCAAACTCCCTCCACTTCAGGCAAAAATATCACTTGTGAAAGGACCCACTCTTGCTCACTGGTAAGTGTGTTCCAAATGGTTTGTCTGCTCAAGCATGAACTGAAAAATATCACCCAACTATATACAGACAGTCAAGGGGACACAAGGTAGTGCCATTGGGTCACACTTGGGCCTGGGAACATTTTTTCTGTGGAAGGCCATCTAATCCACTACTACTTCTCATCCAAAAGGTGTCAAGAAGAAAAGATGCATGTGCTCATTGCAATGTCTCCACTCTGAGCAGGGGTCATCCCTACACTTGAGCTTACCCAGCAGCTCAGTGGAGGCAGGTCATACTGCCTGGCAGTCTGCAAGCTGCTGCCTTACCTTCTGTATTTGGCTCTTTTTTTCAAGTGACCTTCAATAATGGATCCATCTCTGATAAAGAATCAATCTCCGAGGCTTTTCTGGCCAAAGATCAAAACCTTCTCTTATTAAGACATTAGGCTGTTTGCTTAAGTGAGAAAAGAGACCTTGAAAAAGTATATTTTTAGATAACATTTACACAAATCTTCCTAACTGTAACCAGCAAATACATTATGAAAAATCTATTCCTCATGTAAAGTTTAGAGCATTGTTGCCTACACAACAAAATGTGAGGGCTGAAACTAAAAAAGTGTAAATGACACTAGAGAAAGTATCTGTTTAAATGTCTGGGACACATGGGCAGTGCATGGACAGGTATCTATCCAACAATATCCATAACTCCAGCTGCAGATACTTAGATGCAGAATGTGCTGTATAAGCCCATGGTAGTGCAGAAAGGATGACTACGACTTCATTTTGGAAAGAGAGTCAGACAGTGGGAAGATTTAAGAAGTGATGGGGCTTTTTTTCTCCTTTCTTCCTCTTCAGTTAAAAGCTTTGGTAAAAATAAAATTACTAGAAAGTAATTAAGTCAACATCATTTGAGACTAAAGTTTCTTGGAAAACACTCATAACGGAGACTATCAAAACACAAAAGATAAATACATTTACAAACAGAATGTGGTTATCTTTTATGCTTCCCTTTTACTGCACTGTGGCTTACCATAAAAAAAGACTTAATGAAGGACTGATTTGACTTTGAAAAAAAATTACATATTTCATTCAAAAGAGCCTTTGAGTCAGAATATTTTTGTTGATGTCTAATGGCTGTGACCAGCACTAAAGTTCACTATCCCCAGATACTCATTTAATATACACAGCTGGGAGACAGGAGTAAGATGGGTAAGTTTGTTTCCCTAGAACGCCTAAAAATCTAGCCCTGTAGTGATTTATTTTCTAAAGTATTATAGGTTTGAAATTTACTCTAGTGAATTTGCAGCACGCTGGCTTCTATAACCATAGAAGTGAATATAATGGATTTTTACTAACTGTGATTTTTTTTAGAAGATACTGATTAAAGATTTGTCTTCCGGTGCTCAACAGACTGAAAATGCAGGCTTACATCTTGATGGCTGACTGAACAGCAGGACTGCATGCAGGTAGCTCTCACACATGGACAGAAACAGATTGCATGCAGTTAGTGCTAAATAAGCAGGCTGAAGTTAGAATTTGCCATGCTTTCCTGTAATTTACTACATGTACTTTTCAATCAGCTAAACTAATCAAGCAGCCACTAGTTGAACAAGGTGTCCCTCAAAAAAACCAACTACTTCTGAAAACCAAATAACATGCTTAATGACTATATTTACCCTATTGCACAAGGCGTGGTAAGTGATGCTGAGCTGAAGTCTTGCTATGATAAATATTGAGATCACACTAGCACAGAGATGAGACATAGTGGAAATAGGAAAAAAAAAACCCTTAAAAATCAAAATTATCAAAATTTAGGTTCCCTCTACAAGGTATTAAGGTAGTTAATTACATCTTATTGGACACTAAGTTTCCCCTGACCTATACAAATACTTTCACACAGAAATTTACACTCCCTTATAGGAAGACATCTGGAAAATTTCTGTGATTTACTTCAGGTCTGGGGAGCAAAGAGGAGGCAGATAATGCAGTCAGCATAGCACAACAAACATAATTGAATGAAAGTGACTCAGGTTGTTTCCACTGAGATGTTAGAAACACGTTAACTACTGTTTTTCTTGTAAGGACAGAGGCTACACTTGGATCTGGGCAATGTTCCCAGCCCAGGTGAAACTCACTCACCAAGATTCAGCACTTCAAAGAAATAACTCTTTGTAGAGCTTCTGTAAGTATTTTGAATCAGTGAGGTGTTTAGTGTTTAACTTTCTTGTGTCCACTAATAAAATTAATTACTGTAAATTCAGCTTTCTGGAATGTGGAACAAGTTTTTCCTTCAGCAGAGCTGGCATGGATTCATTCACATCC
Organism: Anthoscopus minutus; assembly: GCA_013399455.1. Taxonomy (NCBI): domain Eukaryota; kingdom Metazoa; phylum Chordata; class Aves; order Passeriformes; family Paridae; genus Anthoscopus; species Anthoscopus minutus. The sequence continues at coordinate 8,126 of VWYI01008173.1, read as the reverse complement.
TATAGCAAACCCTCACACATTATGACTCACATTGTTTCTCTGATTGAAAGGATTATTTGGTTACAAGCAATGCTCTAAAATATTGGATTGAATATTATCTTATAGTTTGAACATTTTTGCCTTAGACAAAAAGAGCTAGCTAGCTAGCTGATGCATTGACCTGGACCTTCTGGTTAGTTTTTAACCCTCTATTTTTCATCTTCCTATTCTTCCTCAGTAAGATAATGGCATCTTGAACAAGAATTTAATGCAGTGTCTTCCCAGTAGTAAAAAGTCTCTACAGAAAGCCCTACAAATCTTGAACCAATCACATAGACCAGATTCTCTCCAGTGCCAGCTCTCTTCCATGTGGCAAGGAGCTGCAAGAGCTTACTGTGGACATTGAGAGTCTGGCCCTGCAGTAGACTAGGCTGTTGCACAAAACTAAAATATTTCTATTTCCAGTTTGAATCAAACTTAGAGGATTCACTAACCACAAAAGGATTGAGATAATAGCAATTATCTATTCCAACATATATTAGATTACAGGGTCTTATAATAAAGCATCGATTAGGTTCCATTATATTCTGTGTACTGTTATCTATATTAGATATATTAATTTAAGGAAAGTTAAATTAAGTATTAGTGCAAGGACGTTGTCATCTTGCTTTTACTCCATTTTAATTCCTTCCTTCCTTCCACATCCTTTTTACAGGCTTTTTATCATCTGGCAACAGTAGATATTGTATAAACTTTACAGTCTTTTTTATTTTTATAGGATTACACAGATGTGGAGTAATTTTGCTGTGCTGATCCTCCCACTAATCTGTTAATATCCCTTTCTGTCATAAAAATGGCAGTTCTGCATGACTGAGTCAGAGGAAGATACTTATAGGAAAATATTGATGTTTGAGAACTTTTTATCTTTTTCCAATTATTTTTTCATATTACCAACATGAGAAAGCCAATAAGAAATCTTGGTGGAAAGTCAGAAAAGGGAAAGGTGAAAGGTGAAAGAAGGACATGGGTTAAATGAACAATAAATTGTTTTCTTAGGACATATAGCTGTCTAGATGTGCCATGTTACGGCAATTGAATAGAATTGCTTAAATAATTGTTTCCAACTGCTAAAAAATATTTGGAAATGCTTTGAAATTCCTCTATTTTGCAATATGAAACCTCCTGTCCTACAGTATTCAAAGAATAACATAGGAGGAAAGAGCTCAAGATTGGCTGCTAGTTTGAAAGCACTGCATTACTGTTCTCATACTAAAGAATGAACTTGAAAGAAAACATGTAGTAGATAAAATCTAGCTTACAATTTTGCACTACAAAATGTCCATACAAAGACTTATCTTAATAGATACCACATAGTGATTGTGGGGATTAAATAAAGTCCTTCTACACTGATGAAATTCATCATCTAGCATAGTGGGGAATGGAAAGATACACAAATCCAACAAATTACCTCAATGGAGCTAAGAAATCCCAGAAATGCAGAGGCTCCAAATGGCCTTCACACTGCCAAATTCAATGTCTTAGAGATGATCCCACTTCCTCCTGGTAAAACAGCATAAACCTCTTCATGGTATCAGAAGGCAAAAGTGAAGGTTCATGTAAAGGAAGGTTAGATTTGATGACCTTGGAGATCTTTTTCTACCTTAATGGTTCTATGATTAAATGAGAATCAAAGCCAAAAAAGCTCTCTCAATCCTATTCTGCCTTTCTCACCCTCCAGTAATTGACTGAAGCAGTGAAGTTAGCTCTGAGTTAAAGCCAAACAAAAGCTGTGCTATAATTATTTATGAGTGCTGGTGGTCCACTGGCAATGTGCTGCTCATAACCAGTTTTTACAAGAAGTTGGACATTTCCCAAGATATTTTTCCCTGTCTTCTGATTGACCTCAGTGTCAGCTGTTGAGTGCAATAATTTCAAAGGTCCACAAGACTAACAAATACCTGTCCACAGCAAATACAGCAAGTTACAAAAGTATTTCTATTGTTTCACCATGCTTAATATTGAATGTCACAAATGTCAGAAGCTAAAGTAAAGCATAAATTCCCTGAATGCTGATGTTTGTACCCTTCTAGATACAGCTCACATATATGTTTCTTTTTTCAACAGAGCAGCTCTTCAGGTCTCTTTGTCCTTCTTTTCTGAAGGACAAGGTCCTTAATCTGAAGCTCTCCTGTCACAGATGTGATGGTATAAAAAAAATACCCTATCAAATCATGATACACTGTCAGAAAAATGATGAAGTAGAAGCAAGCTGATCATAGCTTTACTGTGATTATATCTGAAACAACTTGCTGCCTGCAACACCCACATGTGCAGTGTTTAAGGGGTTGTCTAATCACATATTTTTGCTCATCTGTCAAATAAGAGTAGAGATCTGCTTGCACAATGTAGCACCCTGGAATACTATAATACCTCCACAAGTATTTCTGGCTTATAAAGGAAGAAATGGACTACCTTGATGCTGTGGTATATTCATCTGTATTTTATATGTTACAGTTTTAACACTCCTCATATTTTATAAATTATATAATGTACTTCAAATATCAAATCACAGAATTTCAAAACAAAAAGGCACTTCTAATCATTAATATAAGCAAACACATATAGATTTGAATCTTTCACACCATAACAATTTGCCACAGTCAAAGAGCACATCAGGTTTATTTTACACTACTCAAAAGTGTCCATCTTCTTTCATACAGTTCACAAAATCATAAAATCATCCCACTTGGAAAGAACCACAGGAGGTCTCTAATCTAACTTCCTGCTCCATGCAGACACAGCTATTAAATCAGATCAGGTTGTTCAGATTGCTTTGCTATTCTGGTCTTGAAGCCCTCCAAGACTGGAGCCTGCCCAACCCCTCTGTGCAGCCTGAACCACAAAGAAAGAAATGTTCCCTTTCATACTCCCAGCCAGAAACTGCCCTGTTTCAATTCATGACCATCAGCTTCTATTCTGCTGTGAATCTCTTCTATAAAGAGCCTGGCTCCCTCTTGTCAACCTCCTTTTGCGCAGGAAAGCTGCTACAAATTCTCATGCAAACCTTGTGCATTCTGGGTTGAAACATCCCATCTCCCTCAGCCTTCCTTCCTAAGGCAACTGCTGCAGGCCAAAAGCCTGAGGGCTCATCATTCACAAACTTGTAGGAAACTTGATGGTGTTGATTTTCAAATTAGGAATGGGTATTCCTCTAGTTTTGTCAGGGAAAGCTGATTAGTAAATATCCTGGGAGCTGATACACCAGACTAAGTCCAGTAGAAAATACAACTGAAACATCTCTGTAAAGTCTAAGAGTTTAATGGAAATGGCTTCAAGTTGCACCAGGGGAGGTTTAAATTAGGCATTAGGAAAAATTTCCTCACAGAAGGAATTGTCAAACATTGGAGCAGACTGCCCAGGAAAGTGATGGAGTCACCATCTCTGGAAGTGTTCAAAGAAATGTGTGCATATGGCACTGAAGGTCATGGTTTATTGGTGAACAGTGGTGAGGCTAGGTTGATGGCTGAACTTGATAATCCTAGAGGTCTTTTCTAAATTTAACAATCTGAGGATTCTTTAATTCTCAAGAGAAATGCTGGGCTGTAGGAGATACAAATTCAAATCCTTTATGTACTGATTGATATGAGCTCAGTTAGTGGTTTAAGTAAAAAAAATCTTCAGTGGCATTAGAAAGTACTAAGTCTAAAGTAGGGGTTTATCTTGCCTGGGAATTCTGCTCCACTTTGGGTTTCATATATTTAAAAACACTCAAACACAAAGCAATATTTTTTTTCTATGAGACAAAAATAGAACTAATTTTATCAGCTGTACTATACTTGTTGCAATGAAGGTTTATTTGAACGATAGAAAGAGTGTCAAGCCCTCTATTGTTGTTACCAATATTTTAGAACCTACTTAGGTATTATGCGGTATCAACCAAAAAAGGATCTGTAATTCAGCACTTACTTGGAGTTCACAATTAACTGGTTATCAGTCACTGGTTATCAGATCTGGTTTATAAAGACAAGATATTATTAGCAATACCAAGCTCAAAATATGTATTCATTTATATCAGCTTTAAAATATGTATTCATTGTTATCAGCTTCTGCTTCTATCATTAGAGATATGGACATAGTTTCCCATACACATTTTCCTGCTTTAGGATCACATGATTAAGACTGAGCACTCATATTAGTACTTTGCTGGGTTGAAAACAAAATACTCAACACTTCATAGGAAGAACTGATTTAGTTCCTGGTTACAAGAAGTGGTGTTACGGGCACAGAGCCTTCTTTCTGTAGTATCTTTATTGTAAGAGTACTTTTTCACAGACAGTAGGCAGGAAACTCACAGGTCTTTTCTGAAGCTGCAAGACAGTTTGCAAAAATTATGGAAAGGCAGAGTACAATGTCAATGAATGCCTTTTTTACAACTATCACCTAGACTATAATTCTGGTTTTAAAAGTGATCCTTATCTTTGGTCTTTGAGAAGGAGAAGGATAGGGTTGCAATTGATTTAAAGAAGAGCTGTTTTCTGTAATGCTATGATGGCATCTGTTAAATTCTCCACCTCACTCTCTGAGGGATTACTTTTCTCCATTCACTGTACTGAGTCGACTGAGAGGACTCTGAAGTTATGCTTCAGCTTAGGCATCGGAAAGAGATGCTCAGATTTAAACAGCGATTTTGCTCCATTTTGTTCAGGATGTCTTCAAACACACTAGAGACACAGGGAATGAAGCAAATCTGGACATATTTATGATGACTATGAATTCCCAAGTTATCTCAATTTTTAAACTGTGACATTTTATGACAGAGATAACCTATTGACACAAGAACGTTGTGTCATTAATATCTTGGCATGTGAGTTGATTCTTTGATTCCAGCTTAGCGCGGTTCTGAAAGTTACACCACTACAGCTGAAGCCATTTTGGATCAAAGAATGGACAGTAGCTTCAGAAGGGGATTTGGATGGTGCCAAAATTAATAGCCTTCTGGAGGAACCAGGATAATGCCCATCAGCCACAGAGGGAACTTACTGTTTCCTCTAAGTATCCCCCTAACAGAAGTTATCTTATCTATCCCCCCAACAGAAATGTTCCCATGAAGAGCTGATGCAAAGAGAACGCTCCCATCAAAGGAATTATCTTGATCCAGGTCCTTATTACCATTAATTTAATTTCCGAGCTTCTTAAAGTCCAAACCAGTCTAAACCATATCCAAAGTAAAGTATATGGTGTGCTCCTTCCATCTTGACAGAAATCTACATCAAGTCTTAGACACCATACATTTCTTTGTTGTTTCCATGAAACAGACTTTTCCAGATGGTACTTACTTCCTTTCTAAGCTGTTATTTAGGATTAATGGACACTCTTGAAGGACCCTTTCAGGCAGGCAGGAACTTAAAAACTCCAAACAATAAAAATTGCATTTTTTAACTTCTATAATGTATGTTAATTTGTTTTGCTGTTTATATTATTCTATTGCAAAATAATAAGAGCAAATAATAATATTCACAGGTCAGATTTCATATTCCAACAGCTTTTGACAACTAATAATGACTTTCACACTTAAAGGTAGGGAACAATCACAAAAGTATGTGACTGGAACAAAGCTTCATAATTTTATAAGGTGAGAAGTGAACATTTTGAAGTTTTATTTCATAGAGACAGAGCCTTCATTCTTATCACTAGTGGGTTTATTTTTCTATCATTTATTTAAATTATACATTAAATTCCTAACAGATTATAAAATCCTGGGTGATGGATAAAACCTCAAGCCATATAAAGAAAAATAAAAAAACGTTATGAAATTATACTTTCAAATAAAATTATTATTGGAAAAGTGGTTTCTCTGCTCAATTTCCTTCATCACCAGTCTTCTTTCCTACCCCACCTCCCATTTTCTCTTCTTTCACTTCCTTTTCCAAAACAAACCTTTATGCAAAAATCATGTTACCTCTATAATGACTTGACTCTGTATTTATGAGTTCTAGGAATTTTCAGTGAGTGAAGAGCCAGATCCAAGACAGGTCCAATCCCTTAGGATCAAATGCTTTCATTCTGCTCAAGTACATGCATACAGATGGTTCAGCACCCCATAAATCTTCAAGCCTGAATATCCACCATCAGAAACTCAGTAGTCACAAAGCGGTACCAAGAGTTACAACATCAAGTTTGATCTACATTAATTTCATGCATTAATGAATGCAACCAACATCCTGCTAAAGTCTGTATCACATTCCCTACCTCCTCTGCACATGAGATTCATGTAACTTTGCTTGAATGACTTGTTTTAGTCAAACATTTTATCCAGATTTCTCAGGATCTACATTACAGAAGATAGGTTTCATCTGATCAAATATTAGGAGCTGAAACACAGAAACTACAACTTTATAGCTAAGCCACCTAGACATTGATAAAATAGATATCCAGAAGAGAGCAACTGAATTGTGCCTTTCTTTGCTAATTCACCCCAGCATACAGGCATCCAAAGGAACAAGGTCACACTGTTGAAAACAGAAATCAGGTAAGATGAATCCCATGCACAGTGAACAGACTGAAAAAATACCTGGGTCACAGAAGATTTTCCCTTCCATCCCACAGTCACATTTTCATTTTTTCAAAGAGCAGGAACCAAGCAAAATATTTGGTACAGAAGGTCAGTGTAAACTGTCAGCTACTGGAGCAGCTGTCAGAAATGCACATGGTAGCTCTTCAGGTACCATGTCAGTTGTCTGGCAGCTTATCAAGAAAAAACCTTTTAAGGCAGCTACGAAGCACAGAGGCAACCCACACATACGTCTCCATCTTTCCTACTGTAAAAATAGTAGGCAGCAGAAGATACTGTTAATATTTTTTCCTGAAGAAAACCAAATATAAAACGTAATGTCCACAACAGGCAGCAATTTCTTTCAATCTGTAGGAGATGCAGTCAAAGAACACAAGAGCTTTGAATGGGCTTTGGAAACAGCTAATTGTAGGAAGTAAGCCACAATAATGAAAAACAGAGCTTTGAAACTAAGGTATTTTCAATATCTTGCTTTCAGAGGGAGCAATAAAATGCATTTTGAGGAGACAATACCTTTTCACATTTCTATTTTGATGGATTCACACATTTTTTTCTGTGCTTCTGTCTAAAGTTTATGATTATTAGTTTAATTTCTTGTAAAACAGAAAAATTCCTATAGAGTGTGGTATACCTTTGATCCATGACCCAGTTTTCCATCTGCTCTTTGCTGAATACAGCCACAAAACACAGAATTATTGAAGTAGAACAAAACAATTACAATACTCCAGTTTCTTTTTCTGAAACAGTATTTTTTTCTACCAGAGGCCTCTGTTTTTATTGATTAACCTTTCAGACAGAGCCTGGTCTACAATGCCTCATCTTAATTTGGCCAGTCAGGCATTCAAGTTCTGTCAAACTTAAACAATGGGGAACAAAGAGTTTATTTCCTAACATAATCTCTGGTGGAAAGAATTAATAAAGAAGGTGCAGATGATGTATTGACTCTGCTTTTCTGGGTTTGTGCCTGGAAGAGATCACTGAAAATGTCCCTTGGCTAAGTACATCATGATTTCACCTACCTGGACCAAACACCAAACTTGCACAATAAAGCCTACACCTATTTTTATCTTCAATAGCATTATTCCACAGAATCTTACCTACATAGAGGGACAAAGTTGACATTTTTAGATTTCTATGGCTATTTTTGAAATCTTATGTAGGCTTAAAATATGGTAAATGTTAATTTTTGTACTTGAAGTCAGCATTTTTGCTGGATAGACTAAGCATAATCTCAGTAATTGAGACTGTTTGCTCTTTTACTTATTGCAAATATGTAAGCCTTTAGCCTTCCTTCACTGAATTAAAGCATCAATAGAGTAGAGTATGTTTAGGCAAAAATCTCTAAC
>VWYI01008170.1:2995-27745 GCA_013399455.1 Anthoscopus minutus | reverse complement strand
CAGAGGAGGCAAAAGTGTAAATCAGTTAAATTCCATATGAACTCTAATTTTTAAACCTAAAATCTGACATTATAAGAGTAGAATTAAAAATTTACTAATTTATACTTAATATAATCACTATTTAGGGATGAGAGTACATGGAGGTTCTGGAGTAAGGAAAAATTAGGGGCAAAAGAGTTTTATAGACATGAAAGTAATTCTACCCAAATTCTAGGTTCCAAATCTCCACTTAAGCACAGACTCACTTGTTTGTGAGGTTCATGACAAACCAGTTTGAGGTCATTTTGTGAACACAGAGAATGTGACATAAATGCTACTTAGAGAGGACTGAGTATCCATTAGAAGAATGTTTTTAAAAGAAAAAACAAAAAAGGTTAAAGACAATATCCCCTGGTTTAGAATTTATATTCATGTTGATTTCTTCATACAGGCACGCAGTGAAACATATGTTAGTGTTTATGTTTTATGTAATGTTTATTCATTAATTTCAGTGGGAATGTTTGGGGCTAGAGTTGGTATGAATGATGTTTGGCTGCCATAGTAAGGCATACAGTAGGACATTTCTCATCAAAGTAACAGAAGTCCCAGGTGACATTTGTCTTGTTTCTAACAGTTTATGTCTACTCCAGGTCAGCATTAAAGAATTTCACAATTCACACTTAAAGAATTACGTGTGGATTGAACTTTCTCTGGCAGTTTTAATTACATGAAATTGGAGAAAAAAAATCATCAATTAGAACAAAAGTGAATGTCACTCTCATGAAGTTATAACCAACAGGAAGCAGATAAACTGTAAAGCAAAAAACCTGGCTGTAGGGCCTAGATTAACCAAAAATTGTCTAAAAATTTTCTTCCCATAATCTCAGGAGAAGCTGAATTTCATAATATTGAAAAAGGGGGAATGATTACTGCTTGTTTCCAATGTGTTATGTATATCATTTAAATATCTGAATGTTACTCTGCATAATAAAATGTAAAATTCATGTTTGTGGGTAATTTAAGTGAGTAATTTAAGTAAGGAATTCACAGTTTAACACAGAGCTATGTTCTTTCTGAAACACTTCCTCAGAGAGAGCTGTTGCCCTATGCAGTTAAAGAGATGAAGAAGCAAAAGTCTCCAAAGACACTCCCTGATATACTCTGCAGCTAAAGATCTTAAAAAAACCGTCCTCCCATTCTGTAAATTTGGGGAAACTGCTGAAGTCAAGAGGTCAGTGTTTCCTGAAAGGATAGTTTCTAGCCAGAAAACTTCCTAAGAGTAGCAGAAGAAGAAGGAAAGATCCAGTGTCCCTGAAATTTATATTGCTATTATTTCTAAAATGAGAGGACAGAAGACTTAATTTTCCCACTGTTGTTTTTGAGACTCGGTGTTAATATGCCTTCCTCAGCAACTCACTAAGCTGTGTAGCTTTTATAATTCCCCTTCTTGTTCACTGAAACTGCCCGTGGTGGGCATATATAATTACAATTGGAGGTGACAATTGGGTTTAAAAAATGAATTTCACTTTTCCTTTGATATATGTCATGATTTTTTTTCCTATTTTTTTCCTTTAGAAAGAGAACATTCAAGTTCCAGTGATGACATAAACCTAGATTTTTTTCCCCCTTTGTTCCTAAAGATTTCTACTCTGGATACAGAATGCATTTTAAAAAAGTCCTATGACATTGACTTTTTGAATGAAACAATTACTTTTTTATAGGAGAGTACTAGAATGTAATTCATCCATTGCACAGCAAATTAATGATTTTTATTTTTTCAGTTTGTGGATATTTCACATGTTTCTACTCTAAGAATCTTATTTTCTGGAGCGTTTTGTCTGTTCCATCTCCTTCTGATATATAGCCAGATGATTAAGCAAGCAGTTGTTTTTGCAAACACAATTCAGTTCCCTCTGGTGCTCTCTGACACAATTCTTTGCTTTAGCAAAAAAACACCTGGTGCTTTACTAGTATGTAAGAGAAAAATGTTTAGAGGCAGTGGTAGAATTTGCTTGTTAAAGAGGAAAGTGAGCTATTCACACATAGAAACAAAAGGAGATATTTGAGTTTCTCATGTGAGATGCAGTTATCTTCAAAAAGATGCCATGACTAACGTGGTCAGCTACAGAAGGAGAATATTAGTAGGTGTAAACACTGTGTTGTATTTCTTTTTTAATTTGAAATGTGCCACAAAGTGCATTGAACTACAGATTATATAGTGCTACTTGAAGCAGCACTAGTATATTTTGTTGACTGTAATAGTTCTAAAACATGTGACTATTCAAAAGAACCCTACAGTGAATGCATTCATTCTATTCCATGTTCTGAGTTGAAACTAGGAGAAAACATTTTCATCTCCTATGAAAAAACAACAAAGGCTATTTTAAATCACAAAGTTGTTCTCATAAGATCCTTCTGTCCCAGGAAATCCACCCTGCATACAGATACAGCATAAATATCCTGAAAAGGATGTGCAGATTCTGCACTCAGTGGTATCATGTGTGAAGAGGTTCAATCTGCAGAAGAAATGCCTGGTACTTAGTTGTGGCTAAAACTTTGGGCTCATTTTTCCCCCTTGTCTTCTGACAAGAACTTAAAGTGTTATTTCCTTGAACTGGGCTAGAAGTCATCTATAAAAAACTGAAGAGACAAACCCTGAGCCTTTAGCAGTATTATACTGAAATGGCATGACTAGGAATACTTAGAATTCAACATTATTCAGGAAAAGCACCATAACGTTGCACATCTCTCTTCCTAGTCCAGTTCAGAGACCATCAGTCAATTACAGGAAGCTTCCAGGATATTATCTTGGCGAGACACAGACAAGGTGCTGCCCTTGACTGATAGTCGATCCTGGCGGTCAAGTCAGCTGTACTGTCACAGCAAGGCTGCATTACTCAGATAAAGTGGACTCCTGAGCTCATTCAGTCTTGTTTCAATATTTCAGGGCAACCTGAAGATGAAGGTATAAGCAGCCCTTGAAATATTCATCACATCATGACTTTTTCCCTGCATTTCCACACACATTGTGCTTCAGAAAGGGAATATAATGCCTAATTGGAGCATTCAGCTGCTAGTGTAAATATTTAACATAATAAAAATGGTCTGTCAAATGATCTCGCACATAGCAAGGCTCCAGGAATTCATCTTTCCACTCATCAGCCTGAGTTGCCCATTCTTACTCTCCTTTGTCACTAGGTCAGTTCCAAAAAGCTCCTCACTTCCAGGATTTAGGAGCACATATCCAAGTGCACACTTTGAGGATGAGACCCCAAATCTCATGCGACCTTTTGATTCCTGACATGGTTCCCAGCCATCACAAAATTTACATGGGAGAAAGACCTTACTTTAAAGGGTTTTCAGAATAGTCAACAGAGGAAAGCAGGTTAAAATCTCAAAACCTGCCACCGTGTGCATGAAAACAGAAATTTAACTGCAATTCCTGTTATCATGCGCTCTGTTCCAGTGGAATTCATCTAGGTGCTTCTTGTCTGCTCAGTTTGACCAATATTAGCAAGAAGTTATGCAAAGACACGGATTTTGTTTTACTTTTTCTTTATTTTTTCCTATAGTTGTCTTTTATTTCCAAGTAGATGGCAACAAAACAAAGAAACACATAATTTTGGCATGCAAATATCCAACTATTTCTAACACTTGCAGTATACCTCATTTTACTGAGGTCACTATAGCAATACAATTAGTTTGTAAATCACTGTTAATGACACTATAAAAATACTTTGTAAAGGTGAGCTGAGAGTAGTAAAGTGGCAAAAGAAAATAAAAAACTAAAAAGGAAAGATATTGTAGAAATCAAACTTTTGGTTGTGTTATTTCAGTAATATTTGTCTTCATATGACTTTGCTGATTTAATGGCAGGTAGATGTTCAAGGTGAAATAGCAGGAGTAATGCTCACTTCTACATTTGCACTTATCAGCTTTGATGAGTGATTTATCTTAAATAACTGTGCTAAGAAATGAAAATTTGAGAAGCATTATTTAAGCTATAAATATGTAGTCTTCAAAAGTGCTACAATTACTCACAATATTGTCCTCAAAAGAAAACATAGAAAATAAAGAACAAATATAGCACATAGTACTGCCAGCTATCATTATTGCAGAATTTTCTTACAGTAGATTCTGCAGAATATACTTTTCTAGCAAAGTATAGGCTTTCTTTGAACAACTTTTGATATCATTTGTACAAATATACACATATATATGGAAGTTTCAAGAAGCCTACAAATATGAAAAGAGCCATCAGAACACATTTAATTTTAGGCTAATAAGAAATAATTTGTGGGATTTTGCACAGCTATTTAATTTTATACTGTTTTTCTTCTTACTACTTTTTCTTTACTCTCCCCAGGAGAATAGCTAAGGTCTCTTTGAACACCACACAAAATATATTTACATACAAAAAAATTGTTCTATTTTAGAATTATATTAATGATTCTTTGAGAAGATTTCTATGCTTTTCAAATCTTTTGGCCATCTTCTTCTGATAGTTTTACTCTGTCATCAAATTCTTTGAGGCAGTGACATAGAATACCTTAGAATAATCATGTTTTTCTGTTCTGAGTTGTGCAAGCTCTGCTGTTATAGACAACTATAACTCACCCCTCAAGAGGTCAAGGTTTCAAGGGTTTAGGCTCCTAGAAATCATTGTAAAAGTACTGGTGGGTTCCTGTATAGCACAATTATTTTTACTTTTCTATGAGTATTTGCATGCAAAATCAGGTCTCTAATAAGTTCTCTGACAGAGAAGCATGTGCATGTGTTAAAATTTTTAAAATATTGACAGATAGGAGTTGAATACTTGTTTCTAGTCAAAGACAGAGAAATTAAAAGACATATCTACAGCTGTCTGATCAGTGAATAAAAGTGGACAGTTTCCCTACTTCTGTTTAGGAAATATGGCTTCAACCTATTGTGATTACTTTCTGTACATGTCCATTGAAAAGGAGATTTTTGTATTCATAAACAGCAAAAATCCCCTTAGGTTTTAAACATCGACCCTTTGTAGTGTTTGGTTTGTTCAAATAGTTCAAATAATTCCTCCACGTCTAATTTATAGATGAAAAGGGAGAAACAACACCTCAAAAGTTATTCAGCACCAGAATTTTGTATTACGCTTTTCCTTCCTCTTGACTTTTAACTGTACAGCAATTGCTTAAGTTCTTTACTGTATGTATTGAAATTCAGACATTAAAAAAAAAAGTTGTTAATTAAGTATACTGTAGTCCAGATACGATGAGGAACACATAAACTCAATTTTCCATTTTTTAAATTAGATATTAAAATTTTGACTTACATCTTTTGACTTCCAGAGTGACATATCTATTATTTTTTATCAATGAAAGTAGCAGGTTTGAAGCTTGCTGGGTAAAAATGTGCCCAGATGAATTTTATATGAAAAGCTAAGGAAAGATTAATAAAATGTGAGAAGTGTACTTACAAATTTTGCTTTTTTAAGAGTGAAAATACTCTACTTTTTCTGTATTACAACACTACTTTTAAAAGTCTCGTGTCATCTCCCTTTGAAAACAACTTGAATGGTCTTATAAGTATGGATTTTTAAATTCAAAATGTGATCTTTTAAAATTGATTTGCAATAATACTTACCAGCACAACATCATGTTGTTAGTAATTAGTTTGAACTTTGTACATTTTCCCTATGTCTTACAGAAATTATTCAAGTAATATAATTGTAAACAATTTCACTTTCTGTGTAAGTGACATGGAGTGAGGCAATACATGAATACATGCATGCATGGGTGGTAAACATGTTTCTGTGTGGACATACCTCAGCTGGGCAATCCCCTGAGATTGGGTACTTATAAACAGGGACATTGTGCAGTGTACTTATAAACAGAGTCATTTACATAATTTTGAAGACCAAATGACGTTTAACTTTACAATTTTCTTTATTTCATAAGATTTTTGAGCTATCAGGTGCCCTAATTCCTTGCAATTGGCCTCCTGTTTTTCTATTTAAATTCCTTGTTTGCCAGCTGCTTAGGAGAGCCAGACTTCTGGCATAGGAACTATGAAATGAAAATTAAAGAAATATAGTATGGTTTCCAAGGAAAATATAGATTCCAAAGCTAGCATGCAAAATCTTTAGTCTCCCATGAAGACCTAGGGGAGCTTTTTGAAACCAGGCATAAGTATTTCACATTTCTCCAGGCTAGATGTATATGTTTCTGCGACTCAGAGCAAATTCTACAAAAACAAGTCTGCATTGTGATAGAGATTTGTCTAACTTCTGCTGCTACCTAAGATAATAGTTCTAGACTTTTGATTGGTTATTTCACTATTATCCAATTCTATTGTTTAGTTATTGCAAAATCAGAGGATCAGAAAATTGCTGATCTGGGAAGGTACCTCTGGAGATCATCCTGTCCAATCCCTTTTTCAAGCAGCTAAAGCCACTTGCCTAGGATCATCTCTAGACAGCTATTGAATATCTCCAAGGATAGAGACTCCACAGCCTCTTGGCTACCTTCCTAGTCCTGAGTCACCTCACACTGGAAAAGTGTTTCCTGTTACTCAGACGGAACTTCCTGTGATTCAATGTGAGCCACAGCCTCTTGTTCTGTCACTGGACACCACTGTAAAGAGACATTCTCTTTGCATTAGGTATTTGTATGCATTGGTGGGATCACCTCAGACATTTCCCTTCTCCAGACTGACCAGTCCCAACTCTATCAGTTTTTCTTCATATGTCCCTTAAAAAAATTCATAACCCTTTGTTGGATTTTCCCTAGCAGGTCCATATTGCTTCCTGTTTTGCCTGTTTTTCTTTCTCCTTATGGGTGATCTATCTTATTTTTTCACATGAAAGTTTTCCAGTCTTGGGTGTTTTTCTCAAACATGATTTTCATCTGTCTAGTGGAGACCTAGGCAGTCATCATTTATGTGATATTAAGGTTCTGACCCAGCCACACTGAGAACAACAATTTGATTGAATTAAACAGAGAATAGTTGCTGAAATCTAATCTATTTAATAGGCGACTATTTAAAAAACAAATATTTTCTAGTTAAATATGCCCAAACATGGGTGAATTTTAAGCATCTGTGATAATATCTTATTTACAGATTTTGTTTTTATTATATTAGTATTGGTACAATGGCAATATTTAATGAAGGCTTATCACCTCAGGTGTTGTAGATTTTATTTCCTTTTCACTCTTGAAATGTTGAGAACTTGTCAACATTTATTTTTAAAACTGAGCAGATCTACTATATTTCTAGAATGTTAATGGACTGTACATTTCTGTATGCTCTGTTACCAATGTTACTGTCTTGTTAAATGAGAACATACTTTCAGAGTTGTTTTGTGGGTCAGATTGTATGGTCTAGATTGTACTTCAGCCTGGATTCTTGCCACTACCATTGCTTTATATGAAAACTCTCATATGGGAAAAATTCAGGATAGATTTTGCTTTCTCTCTTCCTACTTTACTAATGTGGTGGAGTGTTTTCAGTAAATCAGAGTAATCCTTGCACACTCAGCAAAAGGAAGAAATGCAATGGTTACATGAGATACCATTGGGATGGTAATTTGAACTATATATAAGGAAAGGTAGATTTCCTTTAAGTATCTCACTTTCAGAGCTAGATATCAGCATCCCAAGTACATTAGCTGAAATATTTGATTACATTTAACGTTGTTGGCAATCATATCTATCTACTGATCTATGAAAATGCCTAACAATTAATACTAATTTCCTACTCAGCTATATTTGCAATCTTGAAAGTTCATGAGTATTTACTCATGATTTATGTTGTGCAACTGTAAAAGAAATTTGGGAAGAGAAACAGCAGCCTGTTTATAGAGGGGCAATTTAAAAAGTGATTTTACAACTCCAGTTTTTGAAGTCAACACATTTTGACTGTTTAGATTAAAATGGCTGATCTTGCTTATACAGCACTAGACTACTTCATTATATTATCTAGTTATGATTCTTACAGTTTTTAATTGACTAAGGCTAAAGGGAAATATCAGTGACTTGGTTGTGAATTTAATTTTTTTCATTTAAAACATCTCCTTCCAAATTTTCTGTTTTTCTAAATTTTTTTTAATAGTTCTTTCTACTCTGACCCAGTTCTGAAACAAGATCAGTTTCATGGGTAAATGAGAAAAATAGTGCACAACATTCATTTTAGGTAGAAAAGCAGTGCAAGTGATAAAAATTTCCTAGGCAGGACCAGTCTATTCTAAGAAATCATTTCTTGAAATGCTTGAGCCTCTCATATTTATGGGTGTGGGCAGTATCTTCAGCCTGAGCCACATTTTGTGAAATTATGATTTGTATATGGTTTGTTGTCGACTGAAGCACAGGTCTAAGACCAAACTAATTTCATCTCTGTATTATGCCTGACTATAAAAGCATGATACGAGTCCTCTCATACAAATACAATCATGTTTATCTGATGGAAAATAGCACATGTATTAGACTTATGAACTTGTTAGCACAAAGACTGCTAATGGTAATTCTTATGCTATATTTTTCCAGTAAGACCAAATGGATGCTTCTGACAAAAAGGTGTCTCCTCTTGGTCAGTAGGGATGGCAGAGTATTCATAAACACAGAATAAAGATCAGATTTCTCTAGTTTAGTTATGTGTTATTCTTCAAAATGCAAAAAAGGCAAAAAGATTCTGAATGGATCTGTAAATATATCCTCTTTCACTACGCTGATGTATTGAAATGTCATGTGGTTAGCTATGTGATGTTCTCACTTGCTAATGTATGCAGAAATATTTTTGCACCCTTCTGAAAGAGAGAGACAGAGAAGAGAAGGATTTCATAACAGAAAAAAATAACTTGAGATGATGGTATCAATAATTTCTGCATTAATAATTGTGTTGCTATATTTTCCAGACAGTTCCCATTTCCAACAAGTATATGTATAATTATATTACTAAAGTGCATTATAAAAGTTGATCATATTGACATAACATCCTAGATATTGAACAAAACTAATTTTATCTTTCTCTGTTTTTAAGATCCAGATTTTAAGGACCTTGGTGTTTTGAAGCCATTGCCAGGTTGGTATGTTGTTTTTGGGTTTTTCTCTAACTTGGAGGCCTTTATACTCTGCTGTAGAAAACATTTTTGTTTGCTGTTCAGGTTTCATTTTTTCTGGTGTTTTGTTATTCAGTTTGTGAGTTTGAGATGGGAGGACCTGAAGGAATTGTGGAATCTGTACAAATTGTTAAAGAAGGAAAAGCTTCTGAAACTGAAGCAGTAGACTGTAAATGGTACATCCGAGCACCACCCCGATCCAAGGTCAGTCCTTCATCCACTTGTTGATTTGCCATTTAATTTAAGGAATTGACTTTTCTAATATATTGTGCATTTCTTAGTACAGTCAGATCTCTTTTAATAACTTTACAGCTTGAACTGTAAACTATATTTTTTCCTTCTGCTGTGGAAGGGTAATTTGTCATCTCAGCCAAAATAATCACCTTTCTCCATAAATGATGATTTGGGCAGTACTAATGTGCTTTCTGTGCCATAAGTAATTTTCTTAAATTCATCTTTAATTTTACTCATATTTTTAAAGAATCAATGTGTGTTTTAATATAGGAAGTAATCTAAAATTTTTGATTTTCAATACATTTCAAATATCTAACATAAGAGACTACTAAGGAAGCACTACTGGCTCCCTGAGGTCATCATTGTTTCTCATCTGGGAACTGTGAAAGTTGGCCTAAAGTAAAATAATGTTCCTCCATATGAAGTGTTTAGTTCCTTTGGTTTAGAGACACAGGCAAAAAGAGTGTTCTCATTTATTTTCCTCCACAGTCAGCAAGCCAGGGTTTTATAAGAAACACGAGAGGGCTGCAATGAATTCACAAATACTTTTCCTGGATTCCCCTTGATTTTCTCTCTTATCCATAACTTATCAGTTATGACATGCATTAATTGTTCCTGGCTACACTACCTCTTCTCCCCTCTTTGCAATAGGAACAACTTTATGCCTCCCACCTATTTTCTTTGACTGTGTAAAAGACACCCCACAGTATACTTTTTCTAGTTGTTTTTTATTGAACAAGAAAGGTTTTAGAAAGTAAAATTTATACATGCACTACTCTACTGTCTTTAAACAGATAAGGACTTTTTTTGCATAGCTTCAGTGAGGAGACTGTACTGAATGCGTAATTGTGTCATCATCAGAATAACACACAGATGAATGTTGAAGAGTTCTCTTCAGGAAAGGTTTTCAGGAGAGAAGTCATTAGTATCAGCATTTTTCTGCTGGGAAAGTTTAGGAAAAGAGTTGGCTCATAAAGAGCACAGATAAATTACTTCCAGAAAATACTTTAATCTTATACCTTTTTTTTTTACTTTTGGATAAAATTAATATCAATAGAAGTTTTCAATTAAGTAGATGAGCTTCCCATTTTGCTACACTAAGTGGTGATATGACATGACTGATGAATGATTATTCCATGTGTAATAGGCAGTTTATATTAATTTAGGGCAAATCCCTGTATCAATACAGGCTTCAGGAAGAACAGATGGAGAGCAGCCCTGCTGAGAAGGTTTTGGGGATGCTGGTGGGTGAGAGGCTGGACATGCCCCAGAAATGTGCACTCTCAGCCCAGAAATCCAATTGTGTCCTGGGCTGCATCCAAAGCAGCATGGGCAGCACGGTGAGGGAGGAGATTCTGCCCCTCTGCCCTGCTCTTGTGAGAACCCACCTGGAACCCTGCATCCAGCTATGGGGTCCTCTGCATAGAAAAGACATGGAACTGTTGGGGCAGGTCCAGAGGAGAGCCACAAAAGTAGTGAAAGGAATGGAAAACCTTTCTAGAGAGGAAAGGCTAAGAGATGAAAGGTTATTCCATGCAGAGAAGACTCTGGGAAGACCTTATAGCAGCCTTCCGGTACTTCAGGGGAGCCTGTAAGGAAAAAGGGAACAAATATTTTATGAGTAGTGGTAGGAAAAAGGGAACAAATATTTTATGAGTAGTGGTAGACAAAGTGTTTTAACCTAGAAGGGGATAGATTTACACTAGATATGAGTAAGATATTTTTACAATGAGAGTTGTGAAACGTTGGAACATGTTTCTCAGAGAATTGGTCAATGACCACCCCTGGAAACATTCAAGGCCAGGTTGGATGGGGCTCTGAACAGGGAAGTTGGACCAGATGACATTTATAGGTCCCTTGAAACTTAAAATATTGTATGATGTATTTAGGTATTACTAGAAAGAAAACAGACACAGAATTGTGATTAGAATCAGCACAGTTAATTAAGCCAATAACATTTCCTTATAGTCTAAATTCAAGTTTATGGTTGATCATATAATGTCATTGTGATGTTCTTACTTGGTCTGACTCTAAAGTTATATATGATTCAAAGCTCTGCTAAAAATCCCAATTTTACCTACCTCTAGCATTTATCCATACTTACGTTCTGATCTAAAACTCCAAACTAGGTATTTATATAACAAGAAATACATTGTGTATCAGAAGAATGCTACACTACCACTGTTAGCAGAGGACTAAAAATTAAAGTTCATTAATTCTTCATAAACTTACACAACTGCATTTAGTTGTGTTGCATTCCAAGAAGCATATCCTAACTGAAGGGCACCTAGAAAGGAGAGCAACAAGAAAGTTTGAGAAAAATGAAGTAATACTGAATGTTACTTAATGTCATCTAGAATATTTTGTGAAGGAGTGTAACACAATACAATGAAAGGCTTTCAGAAGGAAGAAGAAATGCTCTGATACCCATGTCTGTAGGATGACTCAGGGTCTCACACTCCAAAAGAAAGTTTCAAGTTTCTGAACCTGAGAGGTTATATGAAGGAAGAAAATTCAGACATCAGGGAGGGCATTATGAATGTTTGTTTGAGAAAGCTGGTTCAGCTGGATTGTTAGCGGTCTAAAAGAGCAGGTTAGATAACAACCTGTAAAATGAGAGAAACATTAATAATCCTACCTTTAGGCAGAAGGCCGGACTGGGTCATCTCTTGATGGATCCTGCTGTTCCCGTCTTACAGAATTATCTGGGTGGAGAGATTGAGCAACATAAAAGCATATAAATCAGTGTTTCCTAATGTGGAGTTGAAAGGTTTCACAGCAAGTTAGGGAAAAAAAAGAGATTTTCAAGCCTAGATCCATATTTGAGGAGTAAGTCCAATTTAGCATTTTAACTTAGTGTGGTTTTCAAACAGATATATTTTCGTACACACAGACAAGTATATACATGTATAGATGCATATATACAGTTATGGTTTCATCATACTGGGACAAGTTGAAAAATATACAGATATTAAGGAAAGAGGAACAAGTGGATAAATTTTTAAGAAATTTGTATGAAGTAAGGTTAATGATAATATTGTTTATGGGTCTGATCCAATTGAACTGGAATCTATTGTCCGTTTTTTACAATCGGTTTCCTTTGTCCCTATCTAACCTTGAATTAATGACATATTCAGTACAATTCTTTAGTGACATCATTTTAATTTATGTCAGCTTGCACCTATGAAAACAAGCGCTCTTGCTAAGAACAGTGAGAACTCAGCAGTCATCTTTAAACCCACATGTTCCTGTACTCTGAGCTGCACAGTTTGTTACTGGGAATAATGCCTAAAAGGCAGGAGTTTCTCAGAGAGAGTTTGTGTTGTACTTTTTCATCTTTAGTTTCTTAATTAAACTGTGCCAGAATGTGAATTGCTTGCAATTTCATTTGGCGTAAGCTCATCCAATCTAAACTGTCTGCAGAAGCAAGATGCAAGTCCTTTCCTTGGTTTCCAATTCTAGATTCCAGCCAAGTCTGAGCTCAGTATACAAGCAATGAGATCAGCCAGGAAGTGTGTATTGAGGTCTCTAAGCCTGAGCTTCAAACTGGCAGTCTGGGCCTAATGCTTCTATCCTCAGTGATTTGGAATGGGACAGAGAACAGAAAATTTGTTGCACACACTTAAAATAGAGCCATCACTGATTGCCTTATATCTCACACGCACACACACACGCACACACAAACAGAGAAAAATAAATCTGAAATGCATACAGGACACAAACGTTCTCTAAGTACAGAAGGCTGCAGAAGGCAGTCTGAGCACAACTTATTTGCCTTGTATGTGAAAGAGACTAGTTGAAACGTCTGTGTTTCTTGTAATCAAAGTCAGCTTCTGCTGGATAAGATAGCTGTGAGTTTTCAGTGGAGTAATCCTGGGGGTTCTGCGCTTCATGTAGACTAAGACCGCAATCAGTATTCAGGGCAAGAAGGGAAAATTAAGAAGAGAGCTGCTGACTGAAAGTGCTAACCCACCCAGAATAATAAAGTTCTGGAGGAACTTCCTCATCTGAAAATTCTTCATCGTAGAACAAAGCCCAAAGAAGGAATTTTATAAGCTTATTGCACAGTGATTTGAAAAATTTCAGAGACATCATTGGCTGCAAGTAGTGGGTAAGCAAAGACTTTCTATTTAGGAATAGGAAATAAGAATAGAATTATAGTTTTTCTTACTTTCTGTTAAGGGTGAGGTATTGTAGGATAATATCAACAAGTGTTTTTCTATGTTGGATGGGCCAGCATGGTTTGACAAATGTCCCCAGGAAGACTGAACCATGTTCATGCTCAGGTAGCTCTCTTTGGTGGGTAACTTTCCCAGAAAGGTACCTTTGTGTCATACTTGTTCTTTGAGAGGCTCTGTAGAAAAAATAACACAGCAGAACTTAATAGTAAGAGTAAAAAAATATTTACAAATATGATATTCTTATCTTGGGAAAAAAAAACAGTAAGCAGTGTTATTAAAAACACTATTTATTATCAGACTCTCTGAGCACCTCAGAAGACATCAAAACAGGAATTAATTTGAATGTAGTCCAGTGGAGATAATCTATTCTGGAGGAATAACCAATAAGTACATTTAGACTGAACAAATAGTGGGAGTAGCCTCTTGATTTGCACCATGAGAAATAAAATGAAGTTATAAGGTAGTTAGGCAAATTGATGTCTAATTCTCTTTCCCAATATCCTGGACAGGATATTGGACAAAGGTTATAGGATGAAAGACTTACGAGACTGACAAAACTCAAAGTGTCAATAAATGGGTATCTAGTTTTGACTCATCATGGCAGCATCCTTAACCCTGAGCTGCCAGTGAGTGGTTCCAAGCAGAGCCCCGGGGGAGCAGTGGGAAGGGGACACACAGCACGTGGGAGGGGGCCAGGATGAGGGAGGTCACAGTGCCACTACATGACTAATGACACTTGGACAGGCCTGGCCATGGTGGCTGGGGTGTGGTGGTGGCTGGACTTGCCCAGGCAGGGGGGCCAGCACAAGCACAAGCCGGCCAGCAGCTTGGCAATAGACAAGGCTGGGGTGGTGAGGAGTGAGGCTGGGAGCAGAGCAGGGTGACCCAGTGTGACCAAGACACCTGCATGTTTACTAAAGGTTTGTACTGCTACCTGAAGTGCTCCTGACCAAATGGGGGGATGACTCTTTTGGTTCCAGGTGCCTGCCTTCATGGTGAGTGGAGCCTGGAGAGGGACTGGGTTGTTGTGTGTGCATTTCCCAGGCAGTTAGGGGAAATGTGAGGTGAAGCAAATTGTGGAGCTGTGAGTCTGTTTAAACTGATCTGAGCTAAACCAAAACATTTTCTGCTCTCTCAAGTGAAGTGGAAATTTGTGCTCCTAGATGAGACTGGCAAGAAAAGCAGTTTAAGCTGTTGGCACTGGCAGATTAACATACACTGATTTTTGGAGGCTTCTTAATCAGTTGTAGAAGAGAATCTTTAAGTACTGCACTAAGATTTAATAGAAGCCATTTGAGTGGTGATTCCGGAAATGTTAGAGAAAAATAAAATTGAAAGGCTGAATAACCTAAAAGCCAGAGACACTTTTGCAAGCTTCAGATGATCTCCTTCTTTGAAGAAGCTCTGAAGCTTGTGAACATAAATGATTTTTATTTGAATGATGATGCAAATAATATTTTAAATTGTAAAAAGTCCAGCATATATATGTATGGAACAAGGTAAATAAATTATGTTTAAACTTTTAGAAAATATTATTTCCCTATATTAAACTATTAAAATCCCTTATGTGAAATAGTTTTCTGTAATGAAGATGCAAAACAAGTACATATTTGGAATCATCTATATAGAATCTCTGTTATGAAAGCATGTCAATGCACATGCCAGAGTAACACTGTCAAAAACTCCACTTTTCATTTATTGCGAATCTATTCCATTCAGGTATAGAAATAGAACAAACCTCAGCATCCTCAAACCAAATAGCTATTAAGAAATGTAATTTTAAAAAGCTATTAAAGAAGGTAATAAAGTGTCTGCTAAAGAAAGCAGCAGAATGAGGATTTGATCTCCAGTTTTCAGTGCTAAAAAGCAGAACAGCAACAAGGAGCTGCAAGTGTTACTCACATGTGAGCATTTTTGGACAATACTAGAAAAAGATGAGGACAGAGTAAGTGTCAGCTATTGGATAGTCACAAAAGTCTGAAGAAACAAATAGGAGAAAGAAAAGAAATCCAAAGAGCTTCACCTGAAGAATGGTGTTCTGATATGTGAACCTTGGCTGTGAATCACAGTATCTTAGAAATACCATTTAAAATTGTCATCTTTGACAGACACCATTCTCCAAATCCAGAACAGAAGAAAATACGAGGTATGGAGCTCTCTGTTTGAACAACATGGCCCCAGACTAGTAACAGAAGTACTAAAAATGTAGAAACTTCTCAGAACAAACAAAAATCCAAACACATTATGTATTAACACTTCTGCATTGAAGTAATGCAGACTGAAAAAAAAATATAGCATCCAAACAAGAGGACAGACCATTTCAGATGACAAATTTAAGCATCATTGATAATATGCTTTTTAGGATGATGTTATTGGTGTCTGGATGCCTTGAAGGAGTTTAATTAGTGTTTCACAATCTGATTAAAAAAACCTGGGTTTCCCAGGCCTTAATACTGGAGGTATCATCTTGAAAGTACTTTGTCAATCACATGGAGCTGAAAAAAATGTAGAATAAAGCAAGTGTGGTAACTGATCACTGACCAATGGGACAATTTAATTCAGTTCTGTGCTTACAAGTGAATTTACTGAACCCAGAAGGTGAATATGCAAAATCTAGACATTATGCTTGGAAAAAGAAGAAGTTTTTCTCTTATGTCTAAATTACTTTTGGCAGCTGAACGATAGCTTTTTGTTTGGTTTGGTTAGAGGCGACTGAATGTCTGTGCAGATATATTAAGTCTGATATGCTGGGACATGGTTTGAAGCTTTTCCTGACTGGCCTGATCAATCATGTTGTCATCCCTAACCTTCAGTGATTGATTAAAAAGCAGAACTCATCAAAAGTGATTCACTATGAGGAGATTATAATCTGACCATTTTACTGAGGTGATATATTATTCGCAGTTTATAATAATTTTGGGCTGTTTTTCCTAATTTGTTCAGTCAGAGATTTTTGTTGTTTTCAAATTTAATGGAAAGAAATAGTAAAACTTTCCCAACATTTCCTTTTTTGATTATTATTTATGGTGGCAATACAAAGTGTACAGAAGAAAATGATTTAAAATATGTGACCAAGTGTAAATTACATATGCCACTGTTGCAGTGAAGCTTTATCAGTTTTGTTGCTAATGACACTGGCATTTGCAGCAACATCTCAAAACTCAGTTAATCTAATATTTGAGAAATGCCTTCACCTAAATAATGCGCTGATGATTTGACAAAAGCGTCTTATTAAAATTTTTCAACAAAAATGTGGAAGAAGTTATGGCAGTTATGCTACTTCTTTCAAATAAGATGTCTTCAGCAAGAATACCTCAATTATGCTAATCTGTCAGTAGGTATGGAAATGTTCATATCAAAAACTCCTGTTAGTATCAATGAAAAAACGCTTAATGAAGGCTGATGGTGGTGTTTGAGCCTGTGACCTCTTGTTTTCTTTCAGGGGAACAAAGTTTTTTTATTCACTGCTGGTAGAAGTAATGGCTAAAATCACTGTAAATGAAATAACCGTTAATATTGACAATTTTTCTCTCACCTTCTGATGAATTTGTTTTAGTGACATCCGCGTTGCAGTGAAAGTAATGAGAATATTGTCTCTGATTTCAAAAAGCTATGTGTAGGGAACATTTTGCATTAGATAAGAGTTTGTCATATAATAAGTTTTATTCTTTCCCTGGGGAACTCAATTTATTATTAGTCATTTTCTTCTGCCAGTGTAGGTCTTACAGCCAGTGACAGGAACAATGGCAAATATATAGCAATGAAGCCATACAAGTTGGCAGAGGCGTGCCAATGCAATTAAATTATTCCAGCTCTTTAAAATAATATCTGATCCAATATCAAGTTGTCAGTTTGTGTAATCAGTTTCAAGTTGTTAAAAATGGACTGCAGTCTTAAGCCAAAGGTCTGATTCAAATAAATAGATTGAAATATACCTACTGATTTCAGGGTGTGCTGTATCAAGTCCTCAATATTTTATATAAATTTCTGGGAGTAGTCATAGCCAAAGACAATTATGAGAATGAAGCTCCAAATCACTTCAGAATATCAGGAACTTATTTTCTCTAATTTATGCCATTGGAGAAAGTGTCATCTTTCTTCTACAGGAAGAAACAGATCTTCATAGATTTTTAAGTCAAATATTTCTTTCCAGTGGTTCCACTCGCTATCACATCTATATAGTTGTGGTATTGGCTGAATTTCTCACATAGAGGAATAAACAGGTATGACTGACAGCAGAATTCAGGCTTGGGAAGAGCTGAAGGTTTTCAGTGCTTCACTGAAAGACTCAAAACAAGATGCTGAGTTATTCTCGTGATTCCTTTTCAGTATTTATGACTCCTTCTCTAAGAGATATTTTACTATTTTATAAGGCTAGTGTGCCTCCAGAAACTAAAGAATGTCAAACTATAAGCCCATAGAAATAAGATTTTGTCTGTACTGCAATATGAACAGTGTTTTTGATCAGATAGGAATAATTGATGAATGCTGGAAATTGCTGGGAGAGCTGACATTTTGTAGCCACTGAGAGGATTAGCGCACACTTCTTGTAAGAAAGAAAACTCTCAAAAATTACATCTCCATACTGAAATGGGATATCCTTTAAAAGAAATACATGTGCTTATACATATATGTATATGCACATCCGATTGGACATATAAACACATATATAAAAGGCAGCAGAATAGAAATAGAGAACATTTGAACAAATGCTCAAGGCTTTTCACCCACTAGGTATAGTTATATTATTGTTCTGCCATCAGATGAATGTAATCTTTTTTCTGGAGTAAATACGAGCTTTCCTGAAGAGGAGAATAGATTAAAATGTGATGTGATACATTGTACTATAATTTTATGGCCTATCATATGTATGTATGTATGTATGTGCATATATATGTATGTATGCATGTATAGGGCATGTAAACAAATGTACATATGATAGGCATGTGTAGAGACTAAAACTAATGATTCATGACAGAGCATGTTGCAAACCTTCTGTTCTCTGTGAACCATCTATCTGGCATGTTTCTCTTCCTGGGAAACAGTCACATGTATGCAATATTCTGTTTAATCAGCTGCAGGAAAATTTCATTGCACTACCTGTGACAAAGCTGGCAAGCACTGGGACACTGGTCTGAAGCAGACTGCTTTGGTTAACTGAGAAAAGAAAAGCAAGGGGCACCTTTAACTCCCTAAATTATGCAAAGATGTGCTACAGGCTGTCTCAGCAGCTTCCCAGGAGAGGCTGAGTGCCAGGCTTGCACAGTGACTGTTGCACTCTTCTTTAAGAGGGAGGATCTGGTGTCTGGGACACAGGAGCAGCTGTCTGGTGTGTCCCAAATATGGCCAGTTATTGAGTGTTTGTATCATGGCTCTGACTCTTCCCATACCTCCCTCCCCCATGTGGGATTCCCCCCGTGTGGGATCTTTGTCTGTCAGCACATAGTGTGTATCATTGCACTGTTTTACTGAACAACCAGTAAATGAAGTAGAAACATAATAAAAACAATACCTTGATATAAGACATTTCCATCTCAAGGAGTCTTTGTGTCTTTCTGTTAGTTGTTCCATTTTGTAGAGACCAATGCAAGCAGAATCCTTAATTTATAGTATGTAAACTCCAGGATACATGATGAAGGTAAAATACACTTAACTGCGCTTTAATTGAAGTATATTCCTCTGAACTCTCCTGAAGGATGGAAATGATGGAATATGAGTAAGGGTTACTGTAAGAAGATTAGAAAAAAGATGTGCCTTTAGTATACTTAATTTCATTTGCTAGTAAAAACTTTTCACAAATATTCTTTTCAGAGGCACACTTATGCAAAGCATATCAAGGGATGAAAATATACCATAATACACTAGCTGAAAAGGCCTATTAAAAAATCTGAGCTATTATTAAACTGTAGCAGACTGCTTGAGAGCACATAATTCTCAAACCATAAGAGCTTTAATATATTAATGAGGTGAAATTATGAGTCTTGTTGCTACTAGGATATGCACTGCTTGTGTACTTTTTGAAAAAGCAGAGAAGCTTATAAAACATTTGTTCTGTGCATATAAAAATATCTGAAGCCAATAAAATTGTTTGGAAATAAGTATATTTGATATAATACAGTGGGGTTTCTTTTTTAGTATTTTTTTCAAGTGAAGATGCATTTTCATACAATTTCTGCCCCAATTCACCTTTGTGTATCATTCTCTTGAAATCTCATGGGTACTCTTGACACTTTGACTATGTATCAAATATCTATTGAAAATAGTACTTGTCTTCTCTGTGAATTGAATATTTGATGTTGCTTTTATAATCAATTGCTTTTAAAATCGGTGGTTTTCCCTATTAAAGTCCATATACACTTAAATATCAAATAATAGCCTTTTATCCTTACCCCTGCTTCTTTTATATTTAAAGAGCTTAGGTAGACTTAAAGAGTTCTTCGCAAAGGGCAATATATCTATTACTTTATGAGACCATTTAGGTGCATGCAAGAGACACAGGTTTCTAGAAGTTTCCACAAAATATGTTTGATTTCAAGCCCGTTAAATTATGAAAATGCATGCATAATGCTTTGTTTAGAAGAGCTGAGATGGTGGCCAGATCCTTGAGGAAACATAAAAAGATTAATGATGGAGTTCTTCCTGGCTCTCAGATTCTCACTTCCTGAATCAGTGTAGCAGAAATGTATATGATGACACATTGACTCTGGGGAGAGAGCAACAATGATTTGCCTTATTATTTCACATGTCAGTCATGTAATAGAGCAATATTGTGCCAAGCAGTAAAAGAAGAAATTTCTAGCTTATTTGTCCTTCAGCTTGAAGAACCATTGTATATATTTCTGAAAAAAAATAAATTAAAAAAAATATTTTGAAATTAGGACCTTACTGTGGATAAAAACAAAGAAATATCTAGATCCTCTAAGAGCTTCTACTTGGAAGCAAGACAAAATACCAGGAAGTAGAAATTGTGCTCAGTTTGCATATTAATGGCCTTCCAAGGAAGTGCCCTATGGATCACCAGCTCCAGAAAAATTATTTTGATGGAATTGTTGTGCACTCTTTCTCCTGCATTATAGAGCAAAGTTGCTTAATGTTTTTCCAGTCATTCTCAAATGTCTGCACATGTTGCTTTGTTGTTTGATTGATTTATAGATCTATTTGAGATTCTTGGACTACGAGATGCAGAATTCCAACGAATGCAAAAGGAATTTTGTGGCAGTCTACGACGGAAGCAGCTCCGTGGAGGATTTGAAGGCAAAGTTTTGCAGCACAGTTGCTAATGATGTAATGCTGAGGACAGGTCTGGGTGTAATCCGCATGTGGGCAGATGAAGGCAGTCGAAACAGTCGATTCCAGATGCTCTTCACATCTTTCCAAGAACGTAAGACCCTGATCAATGCACCTGCCTTTCAGTTTGTTTAATGATACAAGTCTCAAAATCTGTTAATATTTTCGCCATTCAGAGCAGTCACTGAAGTGTGTTGCCAAACAAGCTATGTACATATTCAGAACAGTTTTTATTCCAAGCATTTGTGGTGAGCAATAATTTGAAATGCAGTAGATTGACCACAAAATTCAAAACCAAGGAAAGAGTTAAAAGTGGTCATGACCTGTCCAGTCATATAACTGTGACATATAATATGACTTTGGTCTGATCCCCAATCTATGTGCAAGTTTTTCCATACACAACATGGAAAATAATACAGCTCTGAAAGTTTTTTATCAAGTCAGATAATTTTCTCTGATTTTGATTCTTTAGATCTCATTACAATATGCATTTGAAAAATACCTTATGATTATTTTATCACAGGTAGTGGGTGTGTGCATATATCAGTGAATATATGTGTCAGATATTGTTAAGTAAAGAGTTTAGGATTTCTTTGTAGCAACAAAAGCTTTCTAAAAGCCCTTTATATTTTGGTTAATATTCTCTTTATGTGTCTTACTTGCATTTATATTTTTATATGAAATCTGGACTCAGATAGTAAGCAATATAGCCTGTGAAAGAAACAAAATGTAGTTCTGGCGAGTTTAAGAAAAGAAACAATCAAACATATTACAAAAATCCCTCAACAAAACCCAAAAGTTCCACTCACAGAAAACGATTGACCCAGATAATCCTGTGTAAGGCCTGTGAAAAATATCAATTTGTTTTCTTTTATAGAAATAATACATATTTAGCTTCTTTAGAAACGTGTATTTATTTTCACATGCTGGTTCATGTTAATCTTTAATGTGTTTTTGGTTTGTGCATCGTGTGTCTGACAGAAAGATTTCTTTGCAGCTGTCAGTGGTTGGAATGAAGGCTCAACCTACCAAATACATTCTTCATCTGTATTCTGTGTGTGTGTACCCTGCAATGAGGCAAGGAGTCTCTGTTGAGAACAGCCTCCGTAATTCCTTAATTATGGCTCTGATTAAAAATTTCTGACATTTTACATGCCTGAAACTGCATGCATCACAAGTACTCTCACACTTGCAGCCTTAGGGTGCATTATATTAGTCTTGCCTGCAAAGCAGGCTAGGGTCCAAAAGATACTGAGAGTCCTTGGTTGAGATGATACTGCCCTTTTCTCATTTCTGCAACTGGAGATGTCTTGAATATTCAAGATCTGATTCATTTTTTTTTACAAGGCATCTTGATCTGTTACCTTAGAAACAACTGCATAGACACTGGAGGTTCACAGCATATAAAGAACTGGAGAGGGAAACACTGTGATGAGTAACTTGAAATGAAGGTTTGAATAAGTGTATGTTTGCAAAACTCTCATATTTTAAAGGATAATAAGGAAAATGTTTTGTTTTTTTTTCTTTTACAATATTCCTAATATATTTACCTGACATGCTACATCTTATGAGCTAGTCCTTTCTTGTAAGCAGATGATAGTTTGTACTGAACAGTATTCTGACTGAGAAATTCAAAATGCTAACATAATGTGCTTTCTGTAAATTTACTCTGAAGAGTCATTGCTCACTAAAAGCTGAAAATTTATTAGAGGCTGAATAATACTTTGAAATATGTCTACGTAACTTCTATGTATACTATGTATACTGTGTACAACTATGTCTTCTACTTATAAATAGTAGAAGAAACTGCATTTGTGATTTCAGTGCTGGGAATTAACTTTAAAGATTTGAAGGTGATGCAGGTGGTATTTTCTGTGTCTTGTCAGTTGTCTGTAAGTGCTGCCCTATGCCACATACTGGTGCTGGCTGTCAGGAGACAGCTAGAACAGATGTCAGTGAGACACACCCTGAGACACAGCTCATGGCATGTAAACTGCAACGTCTTTCAGCAGTGTGAGGGAATAATTAGATTATCTGCATGGAAGAGAATGAATGTCAGACCTCATTCAGGGAGATGTGCATCAAGGAACAGACACCTGTGTGTCTATTCAGGGACAAAGAAAGAGGAAAACATTCTATTTTGTTGTTATAAAGCTGAGAAAGGAACAAAATAGAATATTACATTTGTGTTGCAGTAATGTTACATTTATGTACATGGGAAAGAGTGACAAAGTAGAATTCCTGTGTTTACTGTTCCTGTGGGAATGACCAGGAGATGTTGTGATCTGTTGCTGCCCAATTCCTCTAATTAGTGTGGAGTTAGGCTATTGAGACTGTGAGTCTTCCCTTACACAAGGCTCTGTGGTATCTTGTGGAAATAAGCTACTAAGCCTAAGCATTGGTTTTTTCAGTATAAGTCTGTTCAGTATTTATTCTTGTCAGAGAGCCATTTCTTGGGGACTTGACTTTTGTGCAGAACAGAGAAATCTTAAAGATATTTCTTCCATGATATTTTTCGTATGCTTCAATCAGTGTGTTCCAAATCCATGTAAAATATGTATGTAGGATTTTTGTTGGGATCTAAAAAGTCGTCTTACAAGTTTCCAAACTTCTTACAGTAATGCTTTCAGAGCAGCAGTGCTGTAAAAATGTCTTAAGGAAAGGTGTACAATGCATGAGACTGTTAAATTTCCTGCACCAGAAAATCTGGATGATTCTCATCATCGTCAAAATAGTAGTTGAGCTCTAAGTAACACTTATTGACTGATTAATTTTTCATAGGTGATGATTTATAGTGATGACCTGATACTTCATTGTCAGCATTATTAACTATTCCAGCTGTCATTGTGGGGTTTGACTCCTTATATACTTACCTTTTTAATGTTTAATATTTCTTCTAAACATAATCATATTTTGTGCATAGGAGTCACTGTTACACTAGATTTTAAATATCCAATAAATTAGGAAGAATCAGTGAAAGGTAAACAAAAATCAAATGGTGTCTACTCATCTGGTAAGAAGACCTAAAAAATGACTCTTTGTTTTCTCACTCACTGACTAATAGTTCATTTAATTTTCCATGATTGAAGAGTGATCTCCAGCCTGATTAATGACAGACATGCTACACCTACAGCTTCTTCAAAGAGCTGCTCCTCAGCAGACACACCTACTCTTTAGACTAAAAGCAGATTTGTAGAACCAGGGCATGTGGGATAAGAGAAGAACCCTCTGTATGCACAGCGCAAGGATGTTCACTTTCTCACCTCTGACTGCTCTTTGGTATCATGGCTTCCTTCTCTGCCCATAACCCTGCACCAGAAACCCCAGACCAGAAAAACTTCATTCCTTCTCTGATTGTCCCTTCCAGCTCTAAGCCTGTTTTTAGAGCCCTGTTACAGGAAACATTCCTAATGGAGCACAGGGTCTGTCATTATTTTAATTTTACAAGCAAAACCCATATTTAGACAGAAGGCTAAGGCCGTGCTTAGAAGAGTAGTGTGCAGTTTGATCAAGCAATGGCACTGAGGTCCGTGTTTACAGACTTGGAAAGGATCACCCAGAATGGGCAGCTCTTTAATGGGGACAAGGGACTGCAGGTATGCAGTGCTAGGGACTGTGTTTTTTTCGTGGTAAAGCTAAGGGAAGTACTGAAAAAGGGAACAGCAAGTTGTTTAGTGCAACCTGTGATGAGGCAGTTTCTCTTTGCAAGGACTTAGGAATGTAAACAGATTGTAGCTTTGCTGGTTTTGCTCTCTGCTTCCACACTGATATTTTAAAAAGAAACCATTGGGATGGCTTCCTTACTAGTGAGCACTCATCTGTGATTTTCTTCCATTCTGTGCTATTTGCACTATCTCTAGTGAGAAATCCTCATTGGTTAAGCAACCCAGTGACTCTCTGACCCCTGAACAAAATAATTGTTTGTGGTGCCCAGAGTGTATTAACTGAACACAGGCTGGAGAACTGAGAACAGGCTCC
>VWYI01008166.1:11338-61776 GCA_013399455.1 Anthoscopus minutus | reverse complement strand
GTTGCTCCCCTCCATCTGGTCTTCTTGGTCGTGAGGGGCCCATGCTGCCACCACCATGCTGCTACCACCACTGTGATGCCACACCACACACTGCCACACGCTGAAAAGTCCAGAATCCCGTGGAATTAATACATGTTTTTGGGCCAGCTGGGAGCACCCATGTGTCCCTTACAAGGGCCAATTTGACACCATCCCGTGCAACACTGAGGGTCTGTTATTTCATCTGCAGAGCTCTGGTGCTGTGTCTGTGACTTTTTTTGGGGGCTCTTTGATGGGCTGTGTGATGGGCCCTTCTGCTGCAAATAAGCTTTTCCCAGGGAGAAGGGCCCCTCCACACACACCCAAAGCCTCTCCTCCCACCCTTTGGTGCAAGGCTCTGTGTGAGCCTAGTGGCTGATAGCCCAGGGGCTGTGGTCTGCACTCTGGAAGTATTAAGCTGGATCCCTGAATGTGAATGTTTTATTTTATCGGAGCCCTGAGTTGTTACTTTACCTTATCCACATTTGGGAGCAGTTCAAGGCCCCAGTCAGAAGGCCTGTTAAGGTCGTAGTGGTTTTCTCTGCAGCTTTTTTAATACAGTTTTCAAAGTTCTTCATGAAAATGTTTAAATCATAATCTATAATATTTCAGTCTCTGACATAACACAGAAATTTAATCAATTTTAAACTCATGAGATAAATAAAAACTTCATAATTTTACAGAAGCTTCCAAAGATTACCTTCTGGGTGGTGTGTAACAAATGTGTGAGAGAAGCAGGAGCTGACAGTTACATAGGGTATTTAATTTATTTTTTTCATCTCATATGTACAAGTAAATTGTAATATCTGTATAAAATATCTCTTCATTTTGGAGCAATTTTCACTTTTTATATAGAATGATTAACAAATAAAACAAATCACTTTACCAAGTAAAAAATAATTTGAAATTAATTTGGTCATAAGAATTAATTAATTAGTTTAAGTAATGAGAAAAGTGAAAAAGGAAGACTAGAGTAAAACAAGTCATTACTTTGTGATGAAAAGCACGTGAAATTTACCTATAGCTTTTTAGTTGTCCACAGTTATATACTGTGGTAGTGCGTATTTTCTGGGAGTTACCTAGTTTCTGTGTAAACCCTCCCTGCAGCTGTGACGTGTTTTCTCCTCCCCTCCCTGTCCCTGAAATGTTACCCCATTGGTTGGTATTATGTCTCCTCGCCCCTCTCCTGAGGATTGAAAGAGTCTGGGAAACGGATACCCAGCCTCTTTCTCCTCCTGGAAGCCAGCCAGAAATAAAGACCTCCATTACCCCGGAGGAGTGGCAGCCTTGCTAGACTTTTCTTGGTCGTGAAGAATCTTCCTGAACCCCCCCTTCGACAGAGCTAGCAAGGATTACTTCGGGGGGCAAAGGAGGGTTACTTCAATATACCATTCAAAGTGCAAAAATTTTATCTGCAATACAAATAAATAGGGAGGGCAGGAGGAAAAGTGTTTGGGGCTTTTTTTGTTCTGGTTTTGGCTTTGTAGTGGTTTGGTTTGGATTAGTTTGGTTATTTGTTTTGTTGTGGGTGTTCTTTCTGTTTTGTTTCACCTGATTATTTTTTTTCACATTAGTCTAGGATCTCTTATGGTCTGTAAAATCTTCCAAATACTATTTAATTTCCTGTGAAGGGAATATTTTTTCTCTCCTTTTGCTATAAAGGTATATTTAGAGGGGACATATCTTCAGTGAATGGGTAAGATGGAAGGAGAAAATATAAGTCTCAAGATATTTAGTGTAAAACTAGTTAAATTGGTCTATCATTTGGAGAAAGATGAACAGATATTATTGATTTTAGCAATGTTTTACAGAACCAGGATTAAGGGGGAAAAAAACTCAGAAAACAAACCAAAACAACTAAAAACCTCAAATCATCATTTTCCTTGCCAGAAAGTCCCTAGAGAGTCAGAGCTGTAATTTCTACAAACTTTAAAAGAGACTTATGTTTACTGTTAAACTTTCTTTGCAGATAGTAACCTTTATGTCTTTGAGGATATCTGTCTTGAGATATCTTGAACTTACCTAGTATAATAACTATTTGAAGACATTTAGAAAAGAAATAATGACTTTTACCAACTTTGGAGAAGTGAAAATAGTCTAAAAGTCAAATTTACATGGTGAGTTAAATAGTCCTGACTGTGAAATTTTTTGCTACTGAACTGCAACAATGCATGTCCTGAAGAAAGGTAATTCTTGGAACAAAGGGCTTTCTAAAGACAGAAAAAGAACAGAAAAACTAAAATTTTAACTCAGACAATGTCTATACAATGGAAAAACAATTCTGGAATGACGTTACTGATGGTATATACTGGGAAATAAACATGGAAATTAATAATTATTTTAATTTGTTCCAGAAGAGTTAAATAGAAATTCTAACAGAGCTTTTTTTTCTTTTTAACACTTTTTATGCATGGCCAATATATTCTTTTGACGAATTGAAGAGGAGAAATAAGCAATAGTATTCAAAGCAGCTTTTTATTCAAGGCAATCAATGGACATTAACTAGAGAAGTCAAGAACATTAGGAGGACATTTCTCTTATATAACTGCAATTTGGAAATAAACACAAGTTTTTACCATAAAAGATTTTCTCATTTAAATCAGCCAAATAGACAAAAGTCTTCAAAAGACAAAAGGTCCCCCTGCTGAAAGGTATCACACCTACAAGTATTCAAAAGCTGAATCTTATAAAACTGAGCGAAAAATATCTTACCTAAACAATAAAATCTTGGTTTTATTACGTAAATTTAAAAATCCAGTGGGCTTAAACAGAGTCTATATGATGCACTCAAAAAGATAAGAGCTATAAAAATGAGTCAGAAATACCCAGTTACCATTTCACTGTCATTTCCCTTTATACAATGTCTAGGAGAATTAGGGACCTAAATTAAGACCAAATCCTAAACCCTGTGAATTCAATAAAACCAATGCTTGTCTGATGATCTCTAAGACTAGCTTTAAAGTTACCTGTCTCTCCAGACTTGTTGCTTTCCTCCTGTCAAGATTGCAAGTATTTCAATTGTTTAGCTATGATTGGATGTCTGCTCTAAAATTTCAGACCATACCTATCCTGTCTTTTCCAATGGATAACCTAAACAGCTACTGCTGAGGTTGCTCAAGCTTAGCAGGTAGGTTTTAACATTACTCCAGAAAATACTTCATGTCCAAAGTATGAAAGAACATGCTTTGTTCTTTTTCTGCCTGAAAGTAAGTCTGAACTGAGCAAGTTAGTTCAACCTGAAAGGGAATGGACTCTGAAAATATAGGAACATGGTATTTTTCTGGGATGGATGACATTTAACTGAAATTCTAATTCTTTTTCTGCTACTTGATACATTTGTTTTAAAGCATATGTGAGAATTAAATTATGTGTTCTTAGTTCTTCAGCTTGAAGTCAAAGCAGAGCTGAAGAACTGCTCCAGTTAAGCACTGCTCAGGTAAGCACTGACAGGTCTTTCCCAGAGCTACATAAAGCTTTTAGGCCCCTGCATACAATCTAGCTTATTATTGCAAAATTAGAGTGGTTTCACTCAATACATTAGCCCTGAAGTGAGAAAAAATATATTAATAGAGTATTTTGTATATAATTGTATATTAGTATAACCTACTGAAGCATTTTGTTCTTTTGTATTCAAATGTTGTTTCCACAAAACTCAGAAGAATGTGAAGAACCATGTTGATCACAAAACTTACACTTTTGACAGTTCTAGAGACACTAGAATGTTAACTAAACAATGGGGGAAAACTCCATTTCAACACCATAGCATGATACAGCGCAATAAAAGTGTTGTGTTCTTAAAACCAGTTTTAATTGAATATTTCCTTATTTAATTAACACACTGGTGCCTATGCTTAAGCTCTTCAGAAGCTGAATCTACATGTTTAAGAAATTGTTACTACCTGCCATCTCTTCTATAAAAACAATTGAACATATGTGCACTATTCTAAAATATCTGCTAGCAGAATGCTAAAGACATTTGGCTCAACTTGAAACTTCCAGCAGAAGAAAAATAATTACTTCTATTTAAACAATAAACACATTTGCAAGAATAAAAGGAAAGTTTCACACGTTTCTGGTTACAGATTGGTTAGATCACAAATACCTTCTGCTTTTTCATATCTGAAGAGAACAAAAGGTTATATACGTTCTCTTATCCTCTATATTTATTGCAAACTAAGTTTGTTAACAAATGACAGCCACTTAGAGACAAAGAAGCTGGGGAAGGAGCAGGCAGCTCCATAAACCGTGAGCTATAATTAATACACTAGCATTAGGGATTACTTCTAAGTTCTGGAATCTGGATAAAATTTTGTTTTGAGGACCAATTCTCTGCCAAAAAAGATCACGGAAACACAGATTCATAGAATGGTTTGAGTTGGAAGAAAGCTTGAAGATCACCTCTTTCCAGCCCTTGAGCTGTGGGCAAGGACACCTTCAACTAGACCAGGCGCTGTCAGGGTGGTTGAAGTCCCCCAGGAGGACCAGGGTTTTTGAATGTGGCTGCTCCTATCTGTCTGTGTTTCTCATGAGCGTGTCTTCCTGGTCTGGTGGGGTGCAGCAGACCTTCACTCTAGCATCACCTGTCCCTGCCCTCCCTTTAACCCTGGCCCATAAGCCCTTGATGCATCTCCAGGTGAAGTTCCATGCACTCCAGCTGGTCATCGGCATGGAAGGCAACACTGCCTCCTCGTTTTCCCTGCTTGTTTTTCCTAAAGAGCCTGTATTCTTCCATGCCAACTCTGTAATCAAAGGAGCCATCTCACCAGGTCTTTGTGATGCCAATAAGATTGTAGCCCTGCAGGTGTGTGTACATAACTAATTCCTCTTATTTATTCCCCATGATGGGTGCATTTGCATTAAGACATTTAATTTGGGCCCCTAATGAAACCGAATTACTGAATTGAGTGGATGCAATTTCGTTTGCATGGCTCTTCATGTGCTCTCCTGCTGACCTGGGATTCATCTCCAGACTATGGACATCTCTCACTGGCATTAGCACCCAGCTGGTAAGAATAGCATTGACTTCTAGGAGTAGGTAAGACTGAGATTCCCCTCCCCTGAAAACTTTTGTTTAAAGCTCTCCTCACCAGCTGGGCAAGCCCATGACTAGAGATGCCTTTCATTTTTTGGACAGACAGACCCCATTTTCTCCCAGTAGAGGTTTCTCAAAGTGAGTCCCATGATCTAAGTAGCTGAAACTTTGGCTGTGGCACCAGTCCTGTGACTCCTTCTTGATTCACCACATTCAACTGGCCCTTTCAAACCTCCTCCCTCTGACCAGGAGCACTGATGAAAATCTGCCTGCACTCCACAGTCCCTTATGCTCTCAGATGTGTATCCCAGATTTTTACCTTTGTGTTCAAACCAGCCATACTGACATTAATCTCATCTGATTTCTAGTAGGAATAGCTCTGAGATTCCTCCTGTGTGAGGAGGGAATGGAATGCCAGAAACAGTTCTATGAAATACTCCCATCCTGGTCTGGATAGCCTGTCAATGGTATGATAATCAGAATGTACTACATTTAAATTGGCAGAGCTATGAAGAGGCATATTATCTGACTGAATATGGCCTTATCAAACAATGAATCAAATGTAATGTCTGTTAAATCTGTGCCTCAGTAGGTTTTAAACTTCATTCAGCAATGAGCAAAACACAAACACTTTAATGGAGTTAAGAGCTTGCAAATTGAGTAGAAACCTCAGTATCTAATCTCCTGTGTACTAACTCTGATTTACAGAATCTGTCTCAAGCATTTAAGAAAGACACATATTAAGCTTAATTTAAGTAACTGATAGAAGTTGATATTTATACCACATTTAAAGCAAATAACTTTCTTGTCACTGAATGCATTTGCCATTTTCAGAATACGTTTTCATAAATCTTAATTAAAATTTTCCAATAAAGAAAAATATGCAATAGAAGCCAGACATCTGGTAATCCTGTATTTCTGAAAAGAAACAAAATGAAATTGAGACAAAAAGGAACAAGTGACAGATGAATTTAATATTTTATATGTGTTCTAGAATTCTTTCTTTTAACTGTTTGATCAGAGAAAAATCTCTTAGCAAATAACTGCTTATATAACAGCAGTATCTGTGTATGGAAGCAATGTTTGTAGAAGCCAAGTCTTAACTTGCCTATATTTTCAATTTAAATATCTAAATTATATGCTAAAGATATACAATAAGTCCTTTTAAAAAAACTATAATTTTAGAAAGGCAGTAAGTCAAGTGCATTCAGCCTACTTAGATGCTTGAATGTGCCAGACAAGTTTTTTGGAAGGGATTGACTTTCTCCACTGATCACACTTTTTTATGGGTAAGATTGGTTACAAAATCGTATAGATTTTATACATTTTTTTTAAAATACCAAAAGAGAAGAAGAAATAAGGAGAGCCGGATGGTGGAACATGCTCTTATGTGTTTTATTGTCATAAAAACTTATATGGCTCAGGTCCATAAACTCAGTCTTTCAAAACAACCATAAATAAACATTGATATGCTTATGATTTTCAAATAGACAAGGTTATGAAAAACTCTATAACTCTGGCAGAATCATTCAATTATAGCTTCCATCATGAGACACATGAAACTTATTTTTATATTCTGCATCGTATATTAAGGTGTTACAGAGACTCTTTGTGAACATGTGGAATTAATATAGATGTCACTTTTTATCACTTCATTAATTACTCAGCAACTGTGACTTCTGTTCTGACTTTTTTTAAAATAAAAATCAGATGAATTTAAAGGTAGGATTAGCTGCTTCACAAACCTCACTTAATTTGAACTAGGAATTTGTGAGTGGTCTCACAGTCTACTCTGACCAAACCTGTATTTCAGCACTGAAAAAAACTGCAAAAGAGTGAAAAAGAGAGGTGAGTGGAATCCTAACTTTTCCTCTTCACTTTCCAATGTATAAAGATGTTCATGAGAAAAAAAGGCTTGGAGTTTTAAAAGACGAAGTATAACTACATTGGAATTTTCAAATTCTCAAACTTTGATCCCTGGATCCTGCCTAGGGGGTCAATAATAATTCCTTCTCCTTCAGGATATTCTGACATAACTTTACTGAATGCTCAATGAGATCAACAGACTTAATAAAAAAATAAAGATATTGATTGGATTTCTAACAAAAAAGACCTGATTACATTAAAATAATATCCCTCAAAGAGTAAATAGTTTCAATGTTGATAAAATGTGTTTCTTTTCAAATTAAGCCTTTTTTTCCCCAGAGATTCAGTACTGACACAATAAAAATACAAATT
The DNA here is from genome assembly GCA_013399455.1 of Anthoscopus minutus. Taxonomy (NCBI): domain Eukaryota; kingdom Metazoa; phylum Chordata; class Aves; order Passeriformes; family Paridae; genus Anthoscopus; species Anthoscopus minutus. Next base: position 54,488 of record VWYI01008166.1, on the reverse strand, counting down.
TAACCAAAATCACACTTTATGTAGATTATATATTTTAAAATTATAAACAGAACACATATGGCAGCTGCAAACTCCATAATTTTTAACTTTCTTTTTTCGCAGTTCTCTTCATTTTAAAAACTCAGCTAAGCAGTAAGAACATTTCTCCTCAAGTTGTAAAGGTAAAAAGTCCAATCGAAGTCAAAAGCAAACCAAAAGTTTTATTACCAGAAGTTATGAATATAAAAAAGTTCAATGCATGTATCTGTATTTTACCTTTAAAATCATCCTTATAAAAGTAATTGGATGAGGGGCTGCATAGAGCACTAGAAATGCCATGATAAAGAACTTACAAGAAATGTCCATTGTATCACCTACACTGAAACAGGAAGTGAAATTACTCCAAAAACACAACACTTGAAAACACAAGCTGATTACCTCTTCTAAGCTTTTAATTGCAATGGGGAAACAGTGGAGTTTGAAGCAGAGGAAAGTTTTCTCTAAAGAGAAATTATATGCTGTGAGACAGGAAGAGGATTTAAGATAAAGTATTTAACAATAGCAGACTAGCTAACACATTGAGTAGGCAGCTTGTGTCACAGAGAATACAAAACACATATGAAACCCATTTAATTAGATCTTCATTAAATTTCTAGTGAATTATAACAACAAATTCTCCTAATATTAAATTAAATTTGTTGATAATTGTTATGGTTTTGTTTATACTTTGCATAACATGCATTTGCTCCTCCTAATCATCACATAGAGTGATAGATTACTTTCCACGACTTGCATTCTGTCATGGTATGCCCAGAAATTCACACTCAGAACTGCTCAAAGTAGAGTAGCAAAGGTACCACAGTACACACTCAGGACCTTTGAGAACGAAGTGATAACTGTCAAACCTTGGCAATCATATAGTTGTAACAATCCAGATTTGTTTTATGAGTGAGGAGTGGAACAGAGGCTGTTGCAAGGAGACATGCATATCCTAACACAAGTAAGTGGGCAAAACGCATAATATTCCTCCTGTGCATTTTGTATTAAAGAGGCAAAGGGGCCACTGCTCTGATAATAATGTCTATGAATATCCAGGAGGTTTTCTGTCTGTCTTCTGGCTAGGCAACAAACCAGTCATGGATTTTACAAAGATCAACTGGGATCAACAACAGGCAGCTCAGAATTTACTATATAAAGTCCAGGATTGCACTGTGATTTTTTGCCCTGGCTGCTTGAAGCCATTTCAGTTTATCTACTGCTTATGAAATACTGCTTTGTGTCTAGTGCTCTTTGGAAAGCTAAAATCTGAAAGTGATATGATGGTAGAGGGAGATAAAAAGTGGGAGATGTGCTAAAGGAACACATTTTCAGGAAGTAAATGGATTCAAAAGGGATTCATATTATATTCAGATGACAAAGACTCCAAAATGCTTAGCATTTTGTGTAGTCCCTGGAGAGAAAGAGTAGATAGGAGTCCAAGCTATAAACACCTCCTAATTTCTCAACATGGACACAAAACCAGTTTTCCTAGATTAACCCTCTCTTCTGAATCATTGGAACAAAGTCAAGAAATAGATTGTTTTTCTTACTGCTCTGATATGAGGAGTGGGGTTTTTTTGTGGTGGACTTTTGTTGCTTGTTTATTTTTTATGTACAATTATGGAAAAATCAGGTGTAATTTATTGTGGAGATTTAGAAAACCAAAGTTCTTGCTTCATAGAGGAGGGCAGTCAGACAGCACTTTATTATGTATTATTTCCTTTTATGTGTTAATTTTTTCTCTTTCCAGTCTTCACTGAGACTAAGTTAACTAAAATTTGTAAGGGTACAATGAAGTACAGATTTGTAAAAACATACTTTTGCATGTTAGTCAAATACTAGCCAACTAGTTTTTCACTTAGGGAAGAATGCTTTCAGTCTTGGGAGAAAAAAATGAAACAAAATAAAAGATATTTCTATATAAAGCTAGAGAATTTTTGGTATGCATATCAATAAATATAATTTTTATGGAATTTGACATAACTGTAATGGGACACAAGCAGATGGAGAAAATTTTTCTTGAGCTATATCCACTGTAGTATATAAATAAAACACTACATTATGTTTAAAGTAAAGTAACGAAGGCTGTTTAAAACTATAATAGAGGACCACTTTTTCCTGTGCTTACATCAATCACATTCAGAAACACAGTCAGTACAAATCACTTGGATTATTAACAAGTCAAAGGATTTACCTGCAGATTTCTCATAAAGCCTTGTTGTATGAAACAGCATTACAGGAAGCAACAGGAACCTTGACAAACTTCAGCTAATCTGCTGGCAGTGTTTATTCTGTTTTTTCTGTAGTGTAGTGTGTTGACAATAGTGTGAATCAATACCTGAAAATGGCTGAACCTCTCAGTTTGGCTGAACCTCTCAGTTTATGTAGCAGCTGTCTGAATGCTTACAGCAGAAGTATGTAGTGGTACAGTATTAGAAAGTATCTTCATTACCTGAAGTTGGAAAGAAAAGAACTAATTAATTAAAATTTTATTGAATATCTTCTGCAAATGAATTTAAGGAAAAAAAACCCTCATGTGTGAACTGATTGTAACAAGCAACTAAGCCTAGCTGCTGGGTCATTCCCTCTTCAGTGAGAGAGAGTCAGAAGAGCAAAAACCGAAAACTCACGGTTTGATATAAAGCATTTGAATAGGTAAAACAAAAACTTCACACAAAAGAAAAGTGAAGAAAGGAAATCATTCATTGCAGGCAGATATCAGCACTTCCAGGAAAGCCAGGCTGCATCAAGCTAAGTGATTACTTGAGAAGACAAACACCACAGCCATGAAAATTCCTCCTTTCTCCTCCTTTTCCTGCAGCTTTTACTGTTGTGCACGTCATAAGGTAAGGCATATCCCAGTGGTCATCTCATATCAGCTGTCTTGGTCAGGTCCCCTCCCAGATCCTTGTGCACCCTGATCCTGCTCACTGGGGTGATTGAGTCAGATATTGGGACACTCATAGTATTGTACAATGCTTTGGGCTGGAAGGGACTTTGAATGTTACCTACTTTCAACACCCTTCTTCTGGGCAGGGACACCTTCGATTACACTAGATCACTCACAACCCATCCAGCCCAGTCTTAAAAACTTCCAGGGATGGATATCCAGAGTTTCCCTGGGTGAACCATTCCAAATCCTTACTACCCGTATAAGGAAGAATTTTTTCCTAATATCTAATTTAAACCTAATCTCTTTCAATTTAAACACATTCCCTCTTGTCCTGTCGTTACATGCCATGGTAAATAGTCTTGCCCCATCTTTTCTGCAAATTCCCTTCAGGTAGTGGAATGATAATCAAGTAGCAGGGAAAACAGTTTATAAAGCAGGGGTGGTAAAATAACTTCCGTGAGCTCAGCAGGAGTTGTAAAATAACTTCCATGTTCCCTTTGTGATTTTCATTACAGTGCATATAACTGAGTTCTCCCAACACTAACCACAATACCACCACTATTTCATGATACTGTGACACCCCCTGGAAGACTCTTCTGCAGAAAGGATCCCAAAGACCATATTTAAATCATTTCTATTTGATGCATACTGAAGTAATCAATTTCTCCCTTTTGGGAGTTGTTTAAAGGTTGTCTATCCCCCAAGTGCAAATCCACCACATAAAAAAAGATTAGAAAAGCTGTTTGGAACTGCATAACAGACCTAAAACAGAAGAAATTTTGGGGTTTTTAAAAAGATGAATAATATATTACAAAATTAAAACAATGTTTCCACCTATGAAATGGGGAGTGGTATGGTTTACTGCAGACTTCAAAAATTGCCTCTGTGAAAATCCTTGCAAACTTGTGCTGTTATAAACCATTTCTCTACATAACTAGAACAGGTAGAGAGAACAATATATTAATGAGTAACAGCTCCATTTCTAGAGGCAGATCTTTGGCTATGTGTTTGGTGATGTTTAGTGAGCAGCAAGAGTTATATTTGGCTTTCTACATCTAAGTCCATGATCAGTTCTAAGATTTTCTGTAAATCTCATCTAGTATGTACAGCATTACAGAACAGAGACATAAATTACGATACTTTGTTGTCTTAAAGCCATAATATTTACATATGATATACATAATATTTACGTAAGATATACATAAAATATAAATTTTATTAGGTGCACTTCCTAAATTCTTTTCTGAAAAAGGGAATTCCTTCATGGATCGGACATGAAGTACCACAGCAGAACTTTATTAAAGGCTTGTTTCATTACAGTTCATAAATCATCAGTAGCTTCAATGTGTCTGACTAGTGCAATACTGTAATGGAGCTTTGCTAATTTAACTGAGGTATCTGACCTATAACTATTCCAGAGGCCCCTGCTCAAGAGACTACCCAATCAAATAAAACTTCTTTAGGATGTGCTGTGTATTTTAGTTCAAAGGAATTAATGGAATCACTTGGAGCTGAAGTATCTGGAAGGCAATGAAACTATATTTCTCAAGCCCTCATTTCAAATGATAGGTTTATGATTTCACTCTCCTGTAGAAGCATCAAGGGGAGCAAAGACAGGCCTATCTGACTGAACACATGAGCTTAACTAACTTTCCAGTGACTGATTGTGTGCACAGAAAAAGCACTTATGATACAAAGCCAATCTCCTAACACTCCTGTTGTAGCTGTGGAGCATTTCTGCAAATATTTAGGAAAAAGTGTCAAAATCATATTAAGGATAATAAATATGCTTTCATTCCACTTCACAGTTGATAAATTATTAACAGCTTAACTTTTCCAGATGATGTGCTTCTGGAAGGGAAGCTTCACTAATTTTCAAGACTCTGTAGACTCACTTCCTGGCAGCAGCCTCCAGTTGCCTTCCCCAGGTACCTGAGAACCATAACTCAATAGGATAACTGTCCTCAGGCAGAGGACTAAAGGACACTTTAAAATATGTCATTAATTAATGAGTCCATGTGTGCCACAGTAAAAGCACTCTGCACAGTGACTGGAAGAAGAATTTATCTTTTTCTTGATGGAGGTTTTGCTCAATGAAGTCACAAGGGAATTAAATATTCAGGCCAACCATATTCCTGCATAGACCCTAAAGAGCATTATCTATGTTAAATATATAACTTATTAGATCACACTAAATGACTTACTCATGTGACTGGAATATTCTGCTAATCTTCAGTAGTGATCGCCTTTGAAACAGATAATGTTTTTACTAACCAACAAAATGTTAATCATAGTAGAAGATGCTCACAAAGCAATAAATATGCTGCAGGTTAGATATAAAACATTTATATTTCACCTTTATTTTAATATAAAATTCTTCATTTAGATTTTCAAATAACAGCACTCTTGGTAAATGCAATTATATTATTTTATGTTCAATATTTCAAATTATATTTAGCCTTTGGAAGAAATTGATTCTACATTCAAAATCAAGCTGTTAGGTCAGATTATGAGGAGAAAGACATCTGGCTGCCTACAAGGTGCTAAATACTCTATAGTCAAGTCTCCTACCTGATCTTCTTCAGCAGCCTACCTTTGAAATAAGGCAATAGACTAGAGACATAAAGAATATTGAGAGATAGCAGCTTTGGAGAAAAAAGCTAACTGCTTGCAATTTATTCTTTGCAGCCACTTGAGAATATAGCTACCCAAAATCAAGTTTAGTAGTACCCTAAGTGTGAAGAAAATAATATACCTCATGATAGATAAATGAGATAAGCATGATTTCTAGTCAACAAAAGGGGTACCACTCAAGAAAATGAGCATTTGTCAATGCAATCAGTGCAGCCAGCATGTCATGTCTATTAATAATTAGGGAAGTTATGTTACTGAAACATGAAATTAAGATGTAAAATTTTGAGAAATGGCAAGGAAACTACTTAGGTAGTGCAGCCTTAATCCAAATTTGTGTGTCAACAAATATTTGGTATTCCTGCCATAAAATAAATCCCATGCACAGACAATTAATAGTCTATAGGATATGTTGCAATTTTAAAGTGATGTAGGGAGTGGGCAACTGAACAAAGAATCAAGGTAACACCTAGAGACCTGTTGATGTCTTCTAATGAAGTTAAACTTTCACAGATTGCAGTCAGGGGAGGTAAGCCTGGGTATAAGTTTAGATTATGGGCATGAGAGTTATCTGGTTTTTTCAGCTGCTTTAATTCTAGTAGTAAAAAACCATTACTTGTGTCTATTCCATCAGTTGTGCCTATAACTATCCACCAGTTTCTTGAGGAAAGTAATGTAAGTGTTTTATCTAGCCAATATCTACTAGAGAGCTGCGATTGCCAAAGGAGTTGACACAAAAATAAGAGAAGTGAAAAATAAGAATTGTATTTGATAAGCAAATGAGAAGGAGTGACCTGAGAGAGAGAGCAGTAATAACCCACAAAGACCAGTGCCTCCTCTCTGGTCATGTATGAATCTCTACTTCTGGTACTGGGCCTATGGGAGTTGAAAATAAACCAGTTTTCTGTATTTTAGAGGATTTCTCTGATTAAATTACAGAGTAATTACACATATTCTGAGATATATTTCAGGTGTTAGAATAGCTTTTCGTCAATAATGAGTTGGATCGGAGTTTTGTTGACAAACTAGCTCTTCCCTTTCTGCTATCGGCAGCAGAATTCATAAGAGGGTCAGTGACTGTAGGCTCCAGACTACAGGGGAATATCAATGGACTTCCAGTAGTTGTAGTGGTGGATGAGCAGAGTTAAAATACAAATCCAAACAAAACCCACTATTCCATCACACACAAAGTAAAATAGGAATCAGCACTCCCACACTTCATGAAGCTCCACAGTTGACCCATTGCAACTTTGCTATTCATTTGTTGCCATCAGATGCAGAAACATAAATAAAGATTAGCAGAAGCTCAAGGGGCCTGGATTTTAAATTTGTAAAGGCTCTGTAAATTTCTTTGAATATGCTACAAAGAATGATTTACCCATAACTCAAAATCAAAATTGAAGGGATAATAGAATCTTCTCACCTACAGGATGTTCTTCAGCTACGCACAGGCTGCCTGCAGGTTCCAGTGTAGAGAATTATTTTAATTGCTTTTGACAATTTAAGATGCACTCTTTCATTGAGTCAGTTATCTACCGCAGATTGGCTGAAAATGACAGACCACATGATAATGATAGCTAAGAAATTATACATATAAGAAAGGTTCTTTAAAACATATCCTGGAACTACTTTGTGTCACAGCAGCCTTTCTTCTCAATGTGAGGTTTATTAATCAACACAGACACAGAGAAACATCCTTAATAAATGAAAAGTGTGGAATCTACCTGTTCCTCCAGAGCTCCATAGGACTGTTAAGAGGTAAAGGAAGAATCTATTTTCTATTTTAAATGTGAGAAGATGTACTGTTTTCAACATTTAAATATGGCTACAAGTCATATCTGAAATCTCAACAGTCTGCTTACTGTTTCTTCCTTGTTCTACCTAAAATTTGTTGGAAATGCTAAGTGAAATCTAGAGGCATTTTGAAATTCTTGCATGTCAAAGCATTCTCTGTTCTTGTTATGAGGTGACAAGAAGAATTTCAGATGCATTGATCCATTAGGCTCTTTCAGACAAGATGGAGTGAAGCCATAAAAGGAGAGGAAAGGACATGGATCCTGTGCAAGCCTCTTGACATTACAAAGCAGTACAGAGAGTATAGGACTATCTATTTGACCTTCCACTTCTCTTTGTCCCCTCATCTCTGGTAATACATATTTAAATATTTGTATATATGTAATATGTTGTGGTGGTTTAACACCAGCAAGAGGCAAGCACCACACAGCCACTTGCTCACTCCACCACCAGTGGGATCAGGGGGAAAAGAGGAAGATTAAAAGCTGGAAAACATAGGTTGAGATAATTGTTTAATTGGGAAAATTGTTTAATTGTTTAATTGGCAGTTTAATTGGGAAAAAATTGCCCATGTACGCTAGCAAAGTAAAACACTGTTTTCCATAGTCAGGCAGACATCCAGCGACCTCCAGGAGACCAGGGTCCCACCATGTTCAGTAGCTATTTCAGAAGATAAATGTCATCACTCCAAACATTCTTCCCTTACCCTTTCTCCCCTCACTTTATATTCTGAGTATACTGTCATGTGGGATAGAATAACCCTGTGGTTATTCAGTTTGGGTTGCCTGTCCCAGCTGTGTCCCCCTCAACCTGCCAAGCACTCTCAGTCCCCTCACCAGCCTGGCAACATGAGAACAGAGAGGGCCTTTACTCCATTATGCCCTGCTCAGCAATAAAAAAACATTCCTTTGCTGTCAACAACCCTGTTTTCAGCACAAACCTCAACAATGGACACCACAAAGAAAACTCTGCCCCAGCCAAAACCACATCTATACACAGATATATTTTCTCTCTAGCACGAGGAAGTTATTAGAGGAAGAATATTGAAGTAAGAATTTTAAGAAGCTCAAGTGAATTAGATTTTTGAACAGAATGTAAATGAATCAAACATTCTCTAATTGCATATGTAGGAAAATGTGAGTTTAATTTAACAGACAAAATAATTTCTAGGGTAAATACATGAAAGCTAATGCTGGAACAATTATCTCACTTTCTGTTAATAAGAAACTTAAACACAGAAAGAGCATACCAACAGCAGTGAATTTCCCTTCAAGTGAGTATGAAGACAAGACTGTGTGAGAAAGAGGTAAAATGATAAATCCTGCAGCTTACTTGACTGCAACTAAACCAGAATGCAGAGTATAATCATTTAGCAGGTCAAATTACAAGAAGGTCTGATTGGTTATGGACCAGACAGGGGAGTCTTGTTAAATCTTTCCAGGGTAGTGAGGTGACACAGCACTCACAGACTGCTTAACCACAACAAAACCTCTTAGCATTAAAACATTAAATCACTTGTGATGTTTCATGGAAAGGCTGAGAATTGTCCTGCTGCTCAGTGACTTGGAATGCTGATAGATTCCTGGGAACTGATTCCCAGTGCAGGCCTGCAACCAGCCTGCTGTAGTTGCTCTGAAATTTAGTTGCTGAACAGCTGTGGAAGGGGGAATATACTGAGCTGTATGTGTTATACTTATCACATAACAAAATGATGCGCTGAGTCACAGAAACTTGTTATAAATCACTTTTATCAGGCACTTCTGTCCTTCTGCCTTCATCCTCTAATTCCTTTCCACAATCTATTCAATCATGGAATACAAGGTGGTAAGGGAAATTCAGCATCATCTGGTCTAACTTTTCTTGGCAAAAAAACATAGCAAGGCCCAGCACCTTGTTCAGTTTAAGTTGCTTAAGCTCTTTCATAAATTTCAGTGAGTAAACCTTGTGCATAAATTGTTTACAATGAAACAAATTTTCTGCAATTATTGTGGGCTGTGGTGAACTGTGGTGTAAACAATGTTGATGTTATGAGGCAGGTTTGAATGACCTGAAAAAAAATTATCTATGCCTTGGAAATAATCCAGCCATCCTTATCATATTCTAAAAAATCTGAGGGATAGTTTTTGTTAGTACCTTTACTCTAATCTACCATATTTTCACTTTGTATTTCTGCGTTACGCAGAATAACAGTTGCAGAGCCCAATTGGTCCCATCCATCAAATGGGAGAAAAGGACACAGACGATGACTTTCCCAGTACAAGGAAAAGAACAAAGACCCAGTGACAATGTATTCCAGCTAGGAATAAATTCTGAACCTTTCTGCTTGGACATGTGCCCCTAGCTTCCACCTTACAGCAATGAAGAGATCATGAGGGTCAAGGTTTTTCAAGAATCCAGTTGTGAGAGAAATAAAAATTTTTGCTGCTCTGGATGTTAACAACAGTCTGGTGTCAATACCTTTCTTTGATCCTGCTGTTGATTAATAATAATTTTCTTCTGTAGACAACAAAAATATCCCCAAAACTGTGAAAATTAGATTTTTTTTTTTTTCTATTCTGGAACATTTTATTAAATCTTTAATAAAGACTAATCAAAGACTATTTAGAAGGCTGTAGAAACCAGATTTCTGTTCTGGTGTGCTACACATTTTATTGATACTAGCGATAAACAATCCACAACGCAAGTGTTTTAATCAACAAAAAGGAAACAGGTGCTACAGGAAAGATAGACTTCTCAGTGAGAAGTGACTTGCACAAGATCACTCAGTTTACTGTTGCATCCAAACATAGACATAGGAATCATGTAGATAACCACCAGGAGTTGAAGGCACCTGCCTGAATTTCTAGTCAATCTAGTCTTTCTCTCAGCATCAAAGTTTCTTATAATGAGCAGAACATTGTTTCTCAACTGAAATTTTATCTTGTTTCTTTTAAGTCAGCAGCAAAATTTTCATTCACTTAAGCAATGCAAATAGTAGGCTTGATTGTCCTAATTAAATTAGTTATAAGCACCAGAGTTGCACAATCTGACCTTCACATGTAAAGTGAATATATATAGACTTTTCACAGGTAAATTAATTGGAAAAATTATTAAGAGGAAAAATGGACTTAGCATACTTACATCACCCCTGCATTATGGTAATACTTAATATTACAGCAGCACTAGAAAGCTTACCTATCATACTTACATCACCCTTGCATTATGCTAATGCTTTTTGCTTCAGCAACATCAATCTGACGAGGCATTAACATGCTCTAATCTCTGAAGTAATGTACAGTAGCACTGATGATATGTTAGTTTAAATCATTGTCAAAACGATAGTGCTGTAGTAATAACTGCTATGTTCATGATTTGTATTGCTGGAGAAACACCATGCTGATTACATGCCAGTGTAATAGACCATTAGCCTCCTGTAACCATGAGGATACAGCAGAGTAATCCATGGAAAAAGAAGGAAGGCAATCTGACTGAAAAAATCTCTTGGAGAAAAACTTACTTAAGTATTAATTGAAATGGTGCCTTCTTATTTAGCCACAGAGTATTTACGGAAAATAATTTTGCCATAATCAAGGACAGAGACATATTAGTTTCCTAAATTCTTTTTGTAAATAAAGCAATTATCAATTAGAGGAATAGTGTTAATTTACATTTTTATTGATCTATAAAGCAGACCAAAAGGAGAATTAAAAGCACATGATCTAGATTAGTAGAAACTGAGGTAGTTAAAGAGTGACCCTCAAAGGCACCTAATACATTGGCTCTTTGGACAGTACAAAGCACATGTCCTTGGTGTGCAGGTAGATGACTAACAACTGTCAAGAGACATTTCTCCTTGCCCCTTAACCCAGTAAAATTCAAACAATTTCTCTCTCCCTCCACTGTCTTCATGATTAACCAGCAATATGTTGTGATACTTCAGATGCATACGTAAGCTTGTGGGAGGAGGATTAACAAAAGTCTCTGACTGTACTTGAAGCTAGTGGTTTGAATTCCTCCAGGAAATGCTGACCCAGGAAAACCCTAAAGCTTTGGTATTTTCCTTTCCTGCCAGGAGTCCAAGAGCTTCATATTCTTTGTCAAGGAAAGTCACTTGAGACCTGAATGACCTCTCTTGAGAGGATTTACACACAGGTTTCCAATTCGAGAAAGTAAAACTCCTTGAAGCTCCAAACTTTGGGCATTCTGAAATTCTCAGCTTCCCACATTCGTATTTTTATAAGCAATTATCTGTCATGAATCACTTTTGTAATACCTTCTTGTGATATTTTTACCATCACTGCCTGTCAAAAAAGGTTAAGAAAAAAAATCCTCTTTTTTGATATCCCTTCCCCAGATGAGCTCCCTGTGCATGTCCACGTGCAAAAATTATTAAAATGTCTATGACTTACTGCTGAGACAGTCATCTCTAGCGGAGTCTAGACAGTCTGAGGCAGTGTGCTTGCTTCTATCCTGTTGTAAGGGTCAATACCAAAATAATAAGAAGAAAATGAAAAGTAGGTATGATTGTATTTGCTAGTACAGCTTATCAGGAACTAGTCACAACCTCAAGAACTTCTGAAGCTCTGGGAGGCCACAAGGTCAGACTTCATGGCAAGCTGAACTATTCAAAGCTAGTGACTTATATTCCTCATTTTTATGCTTCTTAAAAAAAAAAATAAATCCAAATATGAGTCACTCTGTATAACAAAGTGTTTGATAGAGAGGAGAAGCTTTTTTCTCTTTCCAGGCCTATTCCTGCTTGAGTATGTTTGGGTTTCTGCTCTCTGCAGCAGTTTTCAATAGCCTTATGCCTTTTCTGAAGCCTTTCTTTTATAGCAATATGTTGGTGTAGAGAATTTCATTTTAAAATATCATGAGAGTTTAAAGATTCTATTCCTACTGTCATGGCCACTGCTGTGGTGACCTGTGACCCCAGTTAAAGCTATTCTAGACTTTCTTGTTCCCTTGTAGACAGAATGGATGTTAAGAGAGAAGAGCATTGTTTGTGATACCTTTTAACTTCTTTATTAAACACCTGTGTTTCACTCATACCAAGAAGAATCTTTCTCTCCTAAGAGGAAGTCGAGGTGGTTGTGTCCTAGAGTAATTATGGAACTCATAGGAAGTGACTAGAGATTCAGGATGTGAGAATATTTATATTTAACAAGTAATCATCAATCACCTTCTGCTGTGCGGCTGAAAGTGACATTTTCTGTATGAGATGGGAAATTAATGTCTTCACCATTTTGATATTGAATATTTTCAAGAACATTCACAAAATTAGCCATGTTAGTGCCTAGTTACTAGCCAGATTTGGGGTAGATAATTATGCCTTTCTAACACAAAATTAATTTTTAAGTTTCTGCTATATACTTTTACTTGCTGGTCTGCTTAGTGCTCCCATAATTGGCTGGGTGGTTATGGTGTTACCTGCAAAAATGACAGCAGCTGCACATTGATACTTAATGTAATTCTGATGCCTTAGGCTTTTAGGTTTTTCTGTTCTGCATTAGTGTGTGGCTCTTGTTCAGGGTACTGAGGATCCTTTCACAAGGTGAAGAAGACACAACAATCCTACTCTAATTGGGACTCAAGGATATTTTTTCCAAACTTCAGGTTCGAAGTGAGACAACATGGAAGGAAGAGGGCGGGCAAATGAAACTCCTGTATGCAAATGGACCCAAACATACAAAAAGAGTGAGATCTTGGCACTGTCCTCCCCTCCCTTTGACCTCCATCTTTGGAGCCATCCAGACAGAGCCTGATTTGTAGTACTGGTGCTGTCTGGGGGTGACCTCTCAATAAATATCCTTTATTTCCCTAACTCTGTCTAGCCTCTGGTCCAGTTCTCTAAGGTTTCATTTAAATTCTTTCTACTTCTGAGGCTTGGCTAAGATTATCTTAAACATAGATAAAGATATAAACATAGATAAACAGCCTAAAGACCACTTTAAAGCTGAGAATATCTTGCTTCAAACACTCTTGGCTTATATTTCTACAGTATAGCTTCAATACATTTCTCTGTTTATCTAATAGAACATTAAAAACCATCAAAAATATCCCTTAGAAAAAATGTAAATAATTGACATAAGTAATAGTAAAATTTGCCATGCACTAAGTTCTTCAGGAATGTTTATGAAAAATTTTCTGACAAATATATTATTGTATACATTTTTACTTATTCCTGAAATATTATTTCTGCTGTTTGAGAAAAGGGATAAGGAAGAAGCAGGGGATTTATACTCTTAGTATTTCCTGCCTTGTATGCTTTCATATATTTGACTGCTTGAGTTAGTGGTACACACATCAGTGGGGATCCTAATCCAGAGTCATAGGTTCATTTGATCTCTCTGCAATTCCTACTGCTCACACAGGATGCAGTGACTAGAATAAAGCATCACAAAAAACAGTGTGCTGTTTATTAGCTATAAATATAGCACAGTTGTTACTTGTGTATAACTGTCTTTATAACAAAACTGAGCAGACAGATTGGCAGTCTAGCAACAGTGCATTAGGTTGTTGCATAGAAATCCATGTGTCATGTGTAACTTACTAAAACAAAGCTATTAATTCCTTCTATAGCTAACAAGGAATTTATTAGTGGAAAATAATTACTTTAAAACTTCTCTCCCTGTGGGCAATCTCTGTCTCACATTCACTGTGGAGTTTTTCTCCAGACCAATCAATGCCTTGGTCTGCTTTCCAACTGCAAAGTAGTAGATGTATCTTCATACTTCAAAAATGAGAGTAACATAAGTTTCTGTGTGCATGGTCTGTAGATGTTCCATCTACAACTAGAAGGCAAACAAGAAAATTATGGCAGTTGTGTCCAAGCACAAATCTTTCAGACAGATGAGAAATGTGCAAAAAGAATGCTCTGAAAAAAAAATTACAAACAAACCAACAGTGAGAAACCTTGCACTATATAGGAAGAACTCTTCAAGGTTTCTTTAACCATGTATTCATTCTTTACCAACTCCTGATAGTGGTTGCCTAAAGAAGAATTTAAAGCCAGGACAAGTATATAGTAGTGATATTTCCCAACTGTGTTCTCCATAATTTTAGTCTGTGAGTTAGCTTTGCATTTTTGTAATTCAAGATTAAAAAGGTTTCAGAGAAATCTTCTTAGCCCTGAAGGGAAAAGAGAGAGTATTTCTAATGAATACTTATTAGAAAAAAAAATTAAAATTAAGAAGAAAAATACCCCACAAACATCCCCATCTGCCCCCTCAAAAGTTCCAGCCAACCAAACCCATCAACACCCAACAACCAAACACCCAAGATTATACAACAGAAAGGAAAGATGTCAGGGCCAGGGTAAACCTAAAGACTGTCATTTTTTATAAAATAGGAAAGGAGTGAGAGGAGGGATATTCTGCATCCAGATGCTTCTGAGTTCTCCACTAATTCAATTTTTAAGGAAGAGTCCTTGTTAGATACAGCACCACTTTCCACAGTAGGAGAAACAGCATTGATCATTTGCTGCTTCCCTAATCCAACAGGCAGAAATAAGGAGTTGCAATAACTGAATGAACTGAAAAAGCACACAAGAAGAAAACCAAGAAGGAGTACTTATTTAGTTCTGTGAAAAAAAAACACACTTCCATTGTTATGAAGGTAATGATAGTTATTTTACTCTTCAGCTATTTTCTCCATGTATGGAATATGATTCAAACTTTAAAGTCTTGGTGAAAAAAGCAGTATTTTTAAATTGCCAGAGGATGTGACCCACCTTTTTTTCCTGAAGCTGAATTATTGAAGCAGGAATCGACAAGAATCATGTTATTCAGAGCAATATTCTACTGTTATGAAAGGAAAGAGCCAAACCTAAATGCCTTTTCCAAGAAAACAAACAAAATTTTACCCACAACAAGCAGACGTCTAATATGTTTGGTTTTATGTAAAGATTTTCCTGCCAAGTTTAGTTCCTCCAGGAGACAACAAAATAATTGCTTTACATCAGCTTTCTAGTGCTGCTCAAACACAAATATCCCTGCAGCATGCTACTGTACAAATGATATTGCAAACATTTGAAGTATCTCTAACCATTAAAAAAATCCTAATTAATCAAAGAGAATTTTTGAATCAAAATGAGTGTAGTTTCGAAGAGGTATTTTTTGATATATATGTCCTGCTCTAGTTCTTCAAAAGTATTTATTTTATTGTACTCAAATCAGTATATGTAAATGTTTGCTTTAATAAAAGTAGCACTGTATCTGTTTTCTTAAATTATTGTGATGGTTGCTGCTTTAAATCTGCCCTTCCGAACAGAGCACCAAGGACATTTCAAGTTTATGGAGTGAACAGGCGTTATAGGCTGACTCCAATACCTCTTTACCCTTGTGAGGGAAGACATTACTTAAATTAAATGATGCTGACTGTCAATACCATGCCACAGACCTTAACATTTGTGTCAATGAATAATAATGTTTGGTGCAGGGTGGATAATCTTCAGCATTGTTTCTACTTACTGCAATTATTACCTAAAAAAAAAAAAATAGCGGTCAAGTTCTGCTGAATCAAATTTGATGGCTATCCTCGCTTGCCCTGTGGCTGCTGCTCTGCCTCTGAAGGTGTCGGGGCGCTCCAGGCAGCCCTTCCTAAAGGTTGGTGAGCAGGGACATCTAGCGGCACTAGGATTACAGACCTGACGACAGGCTGACTATTCCAGTGCCAGGGACTCCTTCAGGAGACCCAGAGAGGGGCGACCAAGCAATGGGATGTGACTCCTTCCCGCTTTCAGGGACTGTAAGGGAGAACAGGAGCCACTTATGCTGTTAGCTGCAGATCCTCTTTCACCAAACAACACTTGCTAAGAAGGTAACAGGGCAGAACCTTGCTAGCTTTCAAACCTGTCATGTTGCTCTAGTTTCTTGTATCAGTGAGCAAGTCAACACATGGCACTGCTGAGACTGCAATCCAGGGGTGGTGCTATTTATTCTAGTGACAAGTGTCTGCTTTTCATTATTTTATGTCCTTTTCTACACAGGTTCATAACATCAAAATAACTGAACAACTTCACTGAATTAATTTTAAACTACAACCAACATTTGTCATGCTTTGTTTTTTCTTTTTTTTTCTTTCGGAGAGAAACATTGACTGTGAAACGACTTCCAAGCAGGCAAAGTTTGTTTATGACTCTCTGTTTGAATATATGTGTTACTAAGCAATCATATTACATGAAGTATAAAGGGGTGATTCATTTTTCATTAGTTTGTCAAGATAGAAACTGGTAAGAATTTGCTCCTTTGAACTAGACTTTTGAGGTAGTTCTGACTTCTCAAAGGCAGGCATACTTGATTTTATTTTAGATAGTTCTGTTATGCTGAAATAACAGAACTGTCATTTGTGGGCATCAGTGGTTGCACATTTTCTGCATTTGATTGCAGCTTACTGCAAACAAACCTAACTGACATAAGGTGTCTTTCTGACTTTAGTGATAACCTGGTTTTAAATGAATATAGAACGTACCCTGAGGCATCAAATTATGCTAAGCTTTTTCACTGTAGGAAATACTAAGAACAAAAAAGGAAAAAAATAGACCTACTATATATTCATGTGAGAATATAAAATATTTGAACTGATTTTAAAAAAAATGTTATGCAATGAAATATTCATTATAAGCACACAGAGAGAGAGAACACATAGTTGTGTTATGACCAGCTCCTTTATGTGTACCAGATAATTTAGGCTACATCAAAAGATACTACTAAAGATATGATTTTGAAAGTCTGTTTATATTATTAACACACTTTCCTTCTGCCATGCAAAAGTTTCTGTAATTATAAAAGTTTCAGAATGTTAAGAAAACAAAAGAAATGAAACTGAGAATAAGAGCCTGCAAAACCTGTACTGATTTCTTATAAATTTATTGAGATTATTTACTCAGTTAAGAAAATCAGGAAAAAAATAATTTGAGTTTGGGGGTTTTGTTTATTTTTTTCTTTATTTTACATTTCAATTGCAAAAAAATGTAACCACCATTGCTCTGTAAAGGCTAATTGTCATATTACATAGTGAAAAATTTCCAATCAAATTTTTTTCTATCACCTCTGATTGTCATATTTTCAAAATACTGATATTATTTGGGAAGATATATCAGAAATTATCTTCAAAATGTGAATAATGAAAACCATGAAATCTACAATTCACAAAAATACATAGCACCTTCAACTTCCAATATTTCACTTTTTCTGTAACATTCCTGTGTTGGTTTTGCACAGCCTGTTTTTTGGTAACAGGGAGGGCACAGAGGCGGCTTCTGTGAGAAAATGATAGAAGTTTCCACCAGGTCTGGCAGAGGCAATCCTTGAGGGCTTTGAAGAGGGACCTATGCCTCTGGCTAAGGCTGGGCCAATTAGAGATGATGGTAACATCCCTGTTATAATAATATATTTTAAAAGGAAGCAAAAAAAAAAGTAGTGGTGCAGTTTTAATTCTAGCCAGAGAAAAGGATGAGGTGAGAACATGTGAGAGGAACAACATGGAGACACCAGGGTCACTGGAGAAGGAGGGGTAGGAGATGCTCCAGGTGCCGGAGACGAGATTCCTCTGCAGGCTGTGCTGAGACCATGGTGAAGCAGCTGTGCCCCTGCAGCCCATGGGGATCCATGGGGGATGCAGAGATCCACCCACAGCCCACAGGGATCCATGGGGGATGCAGAGATCCACCCACAGCCCGTGGGGATCCATGGGGGATGCAGAGATCCACCCACAGCCCATGGGGAATACAGAGATCCGTTCACAGCTCATGGGGATCCATGGGGGATGCAGAGATCCACCCACAGCTCATGGGGATCCATGGGGGATGCAGAGATCCACCCACAGCCCGTGGGAGAGATGCCCATGCTAGAACAGGTGGATGCCTGGAGGAGGCTGTGATCCAATAGGAGACCTGGTGGAGAGAGAGAGCCCTTGCTCCCAGGCTGGAACAGCCTGTTCTTGGAGGACTGCACTCCATGATAGAGTGATTCACATTGTGGTAGTTTTGGGAGGACTGTCTGCCTGTGGGAGGGACTCACACTTCAGCAGTTTTGGGAGGGCTGCTTCTCACGAGAGTGGACCAGGCTGGAGAAATTCATGGAGTACTCTCTCCCATGGGAGGGACCCCATTGGTCTCACCAGGGAAGGACTCCTCTCCTGGAGCAGTGGAAGGAAGCCTTGGCTGATGAACTGATCAAACCCCCATGCCCTGTCTCCCTGCACTGTTGGTGGGAAGAAGAGAGGGGTAGGGGAATAAAGGTGTTCTTTAAGGGCTTATTTTTACTTCTCATTATCCTTCTCTGATTTTGTTACTGATAAACTCATTTTATGTCTCTAAGATGAGCCTGTTTTGCCCTTGGAGTGTCCTTATCTCAGAACCATTTTTTCTCCTCTGCCCAGGTGTGGCAGGGAAGGGTGAGTAAGAAGCTTTCGTGGATGCCTGGTGTTTGGCCAGTGTCAGACTATGACAATTCCTAGTATTTCTTAGTTGGCTCTGGTAGTACAAAAAAATCATCCTCTAATTTAAATACTACAATGAATATTCCAGAGATCCATCTCATATAAAACAGCCATTTTCTCCTTGACAATTCACTATATACCTGACATCAACAGCCAAATGTTTTATTCACATGCAGAAGAAATTTCTGACAGCTGATTATGCTGTCATATTTTCCTCTGTAACTCAACTTATCAAAACATCAGCCATATTCTTGCGAATCACCAAGGCGATATTCACCAGATGTATTACCTGCAATGAACTAATTTTGGATAATAAACTAGAAAATTCTTAAGGGGAATTAGGATTGTGACTGCTCTTTCACTCATATGATATTCATATCACTCACATGAATATATATCCAAATTTAGTTTATAGAACTATAGGAAAAAGGTGGATAATGGCCAAGAAATCCAAATGAACAAATGAACATGAATCCAAATGAACATGATACGAACATGAACGGTTTATATATATACATATATATATATATATAAATGAATATTAATATAATGTAATATAGGAATATTAATATAATAAGTTCAAATGAATATGATCAAGAACTGTGCCTCATGTAGCTTATCAAATTATTTACCTACATTCATTAAGTCTTCTACACATATTCAATTGAGCAGAGAGGTCCAATGAGTATTGCATAACAGATTATCTTCTGATGCTTTGGTCTAAGAACCACTACTGTTGTCGACATTACTGGGAAAAGAAAGTACAAAACACTGAAAATTTTATTTTTGCTCAAGTAACATTTTAATTTTTACAGTGATGCAAAGATTTAACAGTTATTTGTACTACCATGTGATTGAGTAACTGAGATCATATGCAACATTCAGATAATGGACAGGTGTTGGATGAAACTCAGCTCTGTTTCAGGAAAACAAGTTGTAACCAAGAGTTCTTCCTCCATATTTGAGAGAGGAAAATCAATGATTTATTCTAGCTATCATATATGAGTATTTATAAGATCACTAGGGCCCCTGGGTGCAACAAGTACTGCAGTGTCCATTCCATTCCTCTTCCTTCCTCTTCTGGGCCTGGGGAGGGAGGTCAGGGCCACTTCTGCTGCCATGTGGCAGTGACTTTGGATAAGGTCTGGGATCTGCCTCCATGGGTCTCCTGCTCCCATGATGGCTGTGCTGGAGCTCAGCCCCTTAGCCCTGGCCCTTGCCTGGACTGTGCTGTACCAGTCCATGTGACATGGCCACCAGCCCTTTGTGATCTTTGTTTTCCTGACTTGCCCTAAGACATCCCTTGGATAGTCATCCTGGGGTAGCTGTGCCTGGACCTGCTCTGCTATCCTTGGTAAGGGCTGCAGGACTATATTCCATGTCAGGACTCTGCAGCGCCCCAAGGTCCATAAAGGTCTGTGTGCCTGTGAGAGAGTGTACACAGGTGACACAGAAATACTGCTGATAGCACTGCTCTTTACCTGTACTGAACAAATCTGAGCCACTGGGAGGAACTGTGGTAATTTCTGTCAGCAGCTCCTGGAGAAAGTGAAATATTACTTGTTTCTCTTGTCTCTGCAGAAGCCTGTGGGCAAATGGCTAAAGAGTTATAAATGGAGAAACTAGGAATGGAAATTTTCAAAACTTCAAATATTCCTGGTTTGAATTTTGTTACAAGCATTTTTCTCTATTAAGGAACAATAATTTAAAATTCTTTCCATCCCATGAAGAAAATTTCTGCACAGCTTTACTGTTTACTTAATCTTTAGTTAAAAAAAAAAAGCCCACATAATCTGAAATTTAAGTCCAGAACTCTGAATAAGGTCCCCATAGCTCTTTGCTGTTTGATTAAATGAATGTTTCGGTGTGAAGTGTAAATAACGAGTATTTATTCCTTAACATAATCAGTTATGTAAAATAACTTAAGGGTGGGGATGGTGTGGGGGAAAAGTATCCCAAGACACTCACCACTGGCCTAGTTATATTCTGACTGAAGTTAGTCAGAATTTTCTAGAGTTTAACAGGAGCATCAGTAAGCTAATATAACTTCCTTTTAAAAATATTTTCCTTAGTACTTAGTCTACGGTGCTTTGAAAGCCTGAAATGAAAAAGGCCTTTAGAAGTGCAAAATTCCTGTATTATCATTATATTGAGACTAGTTTGCTTTTTTAATAAAAACTGTTTAATAGAAACCCTGTTTTCAATGCATTGGAGGAGGTAGGGCTTCCTGAGAAGAATGCTATAAGTAAAGTTTAATTTAAAACTTCAAGGTTAATATTTCTGGTTTTAGATAAAATGGGGTTACACACATTATTCTTTATTTTGTACATGGAAAAAAACTTGCAATCTAATATAAACTTCTGAACATAAATACTGGGGATTCTTTTTCTAAATGAAGTAACTCATTTACCCCAGCAGTAACAATATTTTTTTCTGAGAATTAGAATAAATGTCATGTTGTAATTTCAGAGATGATAAAAAAGTTAATATAAATACATGATGTCAAAACCACCATTTGGATTTCTAAATAATGTCTGAAGAAAACACAAGGAAATATTTCTTTCATTTGTAATGGCCTTTAGAGAAAATATTTTTAAAAATCTGGGAAGATGGTTGAAGTTCAAAAGAAATTAAAGCCTGACCTTTGATATACTTCAGGTTAATTTGACTGGATAATAAAACTCTCTTAAATATAAAGAAAATATTAATTAGAAGTGCACTTCCTTGGGCTTTTTCTCAAGTTATACCTATTGTCCATAACACTATTTCCAAGCTAAATTAACGTCTTCAGTGAAATTTGTGTTTGCTAATATGATAGCCAGTAACCTTAGGGCTTGATGGGAAGGAAAAAATTGCATAATTCTGGGGCTGCTCCCTTTTATGTGAAAGGGAATTATTTTAGAGCATTTCTGGGCATAATCATGTCTTAAAATACTTTCATTTGAACATCCTTAATTACACTCAAAGACCGTAAGCAGTATTTATACTCAATTTTTGTGAACACCTAGTTTAATCATGAGCTAACAACCATAATAGATAGCTTAAACTAGTGTGGTGCAAAAGTTAAACATGAGTATGCTCGCTGTTTTGAGTGCAGGCACCTAATGAGAGTCACTGCAGGCCAAAGAGGTCATGAAGATGCGTCTGTAGTTCCACAGTAAAGAGAGATCATCAGTATTGCTGAGATCCTGTCTTCCAAATCTGACTTTTACTCAGGATTCGGTAATAAGATAGATATACCAAAAATGACAATTTTTTTTTCTGAAATCCTAGTGTTACTGATACCAGCTTATCAATTTCACTTGTGTCACTAGGTTGATTTTCTCTGTTTTCTTCTCTTATCTAGAATGTCTTTAATTTATGAACAGTCAATATCATAATTCATTATTTATTCTAGAATTCAGGTCATTCTCAATGAAGACACCTACATCTGTACAGATTCCCATTAAGTGGGGAGAGTGTCAGGAGAGGGACACAAGTTTTGAAAACCAAAGTCACTTTTTAGTAGGTTAACTTTAATGACAATCCCCATAAAACTGTATAAAAGAGGAGGAACAAGCACTTGCTGTACTTCCTCAGGAAATCCAAGTTCCTTCCCAAGCTTTAATGACCATCTCTCTCTGCAGAGCATGGGAAGATGCAAAAGCAGATCATGGGGAGAGGATTACAGGTTTGTTAAAATGTTAATATTTTAATTAATTTGAGTTAGTTTTTTAGTTAATTTTGGTGTTGTTAATCATGTTTTAAGACACAATTACGCCCAGAAATCCTCTAAAATAATTCCCTTTACATTTTTAGTTAGCAGCAGCAGAAACCTCTCTAAAGTTATCTATCATCTCTTACCCCTCCTTTTCTTCCTTAGTAGCAGGAATGAGAGTTCTCTTGCCTCCACAGAAATTCTGGAAGACACTACACATTATTTAATACATGCCTGTCTCCTCACAGCCCTCTTCTGCCACCCACAGCTATTCCACCACAGCTATTCCAACTTGTACTCTTTACTTTCCATTGTTCCCTGCTAATTATTCTTACCACACTGGAAATCGGCTGATCTTCCTCCCACCTGTAGACATTTCCTGTGAATTGCATTTTCCCTCTGTAACCAACCAACTGTTGTAAGGGCCAAACACAGAT
This sequence comes from Anthoscopus minutus, assembly GCA_013399455.1. Lineage (NCBI taxonomy): Eukaryota > Metazoa > Chordata > Aves > Passeriformes > Paridae > Anthoscopus > Anthoscopus minutus. The sequence goes on along the minus strand of VWYI01008166.1, from coordinate 31,597 downwards.
CGTTAAAAAAGGAGCAATAAGGACTTATGAGTATATTTCCAAGTTACAATAACTGATCAGAAGTATGTAAATAAGATATTGTGTGGCCAAGACTTTGTAATCAATCAGAAGGAAAGTTAAATATGATGGAACCCAGTAACATGAAATCTAAGATTTACTTACTAAGTAGAATGAGTACAAGAGTTAAATAACAGCTCCTATTCTATGTCATATATGCACACACATAGGTCTGCATAGGCTGCCCACATCAGACAAGGTATCCAATCCAGCTGTGATCAGCACCATGGTCTTAAGGGCACAGGACATATATTCAACTTGGCTGAGATGTCAAAGCCCTGGATGACAAAGTGAGTTCATCCTTTGGTGGTCATGAACACATTCATGTGTGTTCTTTCCCTAAGAGGAGCTAGTGTGTTCACTATTTATTGCTTTCTATCCTAAAAATTCTATATAAGCCACCAGAGGCATAACCCAAGGCCAATCTCTTGACTTTCTCATGTTATAAGTGTCACAACCCATTGACAGGGAGTGTGATGTTAGTTATGAATTCTTATCAGGCTGAATCAAGACAAGAGTGTGTAGAAGAGCTATTAGATTTTATTGTATTATCATCTTAATTCTGGCAACCAGTCCACTTTTTATGCTCAAGAGGTATAACAATCCCTCAAATTCTTAAAATACACTTTCACAAGAATGGTGGCTGAAAATCCCCAAAGGTGCTGACTAAAAAGCTACAACACACTTCTGCATCCCCCCCCCATTCCCACAACAGACTTCAGGACAGAGCAGGGAGTAGAATACTGATGGATGTTCTTTGCCGAGGCAAAGGAAGGGACTAGAGAAATAAAGAAAGAAGAGGGAGAGAGAGAACAAAAAATATCACCAGTTCTTAAGATGCCATATTGGTCCTGCCACATGGATGTTCTGGAGCTGGGGCATCAAAACAAAAAAGTGAAAGAAAGAGGAAAAGGAGAGTGGAGAGCCCCAATCCACTTATCTTTGTAGTTAACCTGCTGTGTAAACCAGATGTTTTTTGTGCTGTTTTGTTCATGCATACACAGCCAGCTCTTTGTGCCCTCCTCCAGAGGTGAGTCCAACCAGAAGACAGTCTCAGGATGGAGCAGGAAGTTGACTCAGAACAGTGTTGTCCCAGTTTAACAAGACTCTGTCACTTCCAATCCCATCTGCCCAGCTGTAACTGTGAGAATGTATGACACAAAACACAAAGTTCTCTACACTAAGTTAATTGTTGATAACTAAATCACTGCCATCTTCTGGAGCCCTAGCCTAGATGTATCACATGAATGAAAAGCTATTAGCATTTTATCTATGCATCTTTCTTTCCTGAATTATTAGAGAAAGGTGAATATAATCCACCTCCATCATAGTGATCTATGCTTTGATCCCAGCCCAATAATTTAACATGATAGAGCTAGGCAGATATAGCCAAGGTCTTATTTAAATGATGCCTTATAAAAAGGCTTCACCCTATGATATTCCTTGTCTAGTCAATGCCATCTCCATTTAATGTATCTGTAATTTACTTTTTTCCTCTTCACACAATGAACTACATCTGGAAACATAATAAGAATCATAGGTGGTAGTTTTTGTTTCTTTTTTAAAGAATAAATTCAAACAATATAGAGAGAGCCTTAACTTTTGTTCAGATTTTAGAGTGTAATGGATAAACATGACTGAAAATAGATGTCAGTTCTTAAACAAGTAGTAGCACTGAAAATTACCCCAGGGTGAAGCCTACCATCTGCAAAAAGAGGGGCATAAGGAAAGTGTCAGAAAGTGATGAAAGTCCAGTTATCGCAGTCTATTCAATATTTAAAATTATAACCTTTATCAAATACAGAAAAATAGATGATTGAAATATCAAAACTCTTAAAGGACATGAGAAGCCATATAGTTAGAACTGATGTCCTGGTACAGTCATACTCCCTGTAAAAATGAAAGAAAGGGTTAGGCATCTATAATCTAGTGGGTAGGAGAATGTTAGAAGAATAAAATAGGCAATAGTCAATCCTTATGACTGTGAATTTAGAAATAATTCTTTCTGTGTCTAGCAGTCTTCTCACCATTTTTACCACTACTTCTTAGTCCTTGACCCTATTCACTCATTCAGAATTATCTCTCTCATTTTTAATGCTTCTTATCTGTCTTGCACTCATGTTTTTCTTTTGTTTTTCTTTTTCCTCATTCTTCTTCTTTAATCAATAGAACAGAATAAAGAGCAGAAGGTAGAAAGAAATGATTCTGTTTAACTTAAGAAAGAGCATACCACATCAAGGTGGAATTCAGTGTTCTGTTCCTGAAACTGCATACAAAAACATGCTGAAAAAAGAATATGAATAGGCAATAACACTATTCCCTGGTATCCTGTCATTATATAAATACTTCCAGTTCAAGAGATTACATTATCTCAATGTATTTTCCTTTTAGAACTGTAAAAGTACCATGTATTCCTCAAGCAGTGTTAACTTTTTGCTATCTGCATCAGTTTCTAAGGCTGTGTGAACAAATTTTCTAATTTTTTGTTTTGCTTTGCTTTGGTTTCGTTTGTTTTCTTTTACTTGGTTTTATTTAAACCTAGACTTGTATATTATTGATGTACAAATAGAATAATTCACATGATACATGGAAGCTAGAAAGGATAGTGAGGAGACAGGGTTTCAGCTTATAAGAGTTAGGATTTAGGAAAAAATTTAGAATAAACCATTTAGAATAAAAATGATTGTAACCTTTAATCTGCTGATAGTTTCTTTGTTGGTGGTGATATTTTTTTTCCTTACTCCTAAGGCCTCTCTTAGATTTAATACATATCTGTGAAAACAGTCTGGGGTTCAACTTGCAAAATAGTTGAAGTTTGTTCTTTCTGTTTATACCCATATAAATCCTTTTTCACATCTCTGTTAATATTCCTTCTCATTTCATCAGGCAGTAACTTAATAGACACACATGACATATGGGTAATCTCTTCTGAAATTAACTCTTTAATTTCATGAACATGAAATTATCATTTATAACAGTTAACTCACAGTTATAATTTAATAAACTTCTGTTTTAATAAATTTATTAAAATTTTCATAAACTTCAGAAATTTCAATCTAACATATATTGCTGTTTTTTTCATAGCATCAAGAAGTTTATTTTGCTTCATCTACAGTACAACTACTTCACTCTGTACATGCAGGAGATAAAAAATTCTCTATTTCAGCACTCATAGTAGTTGAAATGTTATAAATTTGCAAGCATATCTATTTAAGTGAAAATGAGTCAAGTTATTCCGTATTCTGTGACTCCTGCCATTGATATCTTGAAATTCAACTCATCTTTCCCTGACTAGCCTATAATGTTAAGATAAACAGTTTCCTCTTTTTCTTTTTTTTTTTGTCTGCTTGTTTTCAGAACTTTACTTCAAAAAAAGAAATATAGGAAAAAACACAAGAAAGAAGCATCAGATACCAACAATGATGAAACAATAGTAGGTTAACGGTTTTTTTCTCTTCAGTATTATTTAATTTCTTTTATACAGAAATATTTTCTCCTTTTTTAAGCATCAGACATCTTCACATATATTCTTCAATTTGAAATCTCTGCTAACAGAGGCATCCCACAACCCAGAGGAATGATGCCACATTAATATTCCAATTTTGAGATTTAAGAAATATAAATATTGTATTGAACTCAGCTGTTTATTTCAGGGAGCCCATACTGACAAATGGAAACCAATATTTCAATTAGAAAATTCCAGAGAAATCAAGCTGAATTTCAAGGTCATGACTGTTGTTTTGTTGCAATCCAAATGAATCTCATAGAAACTCCTACATGCTACTTTCCAGCAGGTATAAAAAAATTATAATTCACTGGCATTTAATATTTTTTTTTAAGTTTATAAGTTTTCAGGTCTTAAAACTTGAGACATGCTGCATTCATACTCCCACAGAGACTTTAGCGTATTTATTTAATTATTCTACTTCCATTCACTTAAGACCACCTGAGAACTCTTTGTATGCTTTGCTGAGGATATAGTGATAATATATTTTAAAAATCTCAGTAGTGACTACAAACAGTTTATATGACTTTGAAATTAATGATCTGAAGCTGAAATTCTTAGATCCAGCCATGTTAATATTTATTCATACCGTTCATGCCATCATTAATGCAATGGAGTACAGTCAAAAAAATACAAAGCTTGTAAGATTCAACTCATGAAGAACTAACAAGAAAGTCAGACTTATTCTCACTGGAAATGAAGAAACCTTGTGATGTCCTTATTAAAGTACTGCTGTTTCAAAGATGGTAAATAACATCGATCCAAGTAAGTATTAACAGTTGCAAAGAACATCATGATCTCAAAAAGTAGTAAATGTACATAAATAATTTATAGTAAGAAATTCTGTTTCTTCATATGACAATGTTGTACTAAGGAAAAAAAATGAAAGATGCATTTTTAATAGCTATATTCAGAAAATGTTCAAGAATTAAAATTATTAGAAATGTAAGTAGGGTTAGTTAGTTGGTTAGTTGGTTAGTTGGTTAGCTGGTTAGTTGGTTGGTTAGTTGGTTGGTTGGTTAGTTAGTTAGTTAGTTTTCGCATAATCAAAAATAAAAAGAAAGTTGTTAAGGTTAATTATGTACTGAAAGTAGCATAAACAGATTATAGTGCTCCTTTAAGGCTTTGCTCAAAAGATCATTCCAGGGCTGATACACACCAACCAGACTGATCAGAGCATTGTGAAAGACCCACTGTTCAGAAGGTTTAAAAGTATTTTGATTTATTAAAGATCTTATGGTAATAATGGATTTCAGGTTCCTAAAATGTTCCTTTCATGTTTTTCTCCCCATAAGTCTGAGAAGCAAGTCTTCTTCTTCTTCAAGTTTCTGTATTGAAAGCCTTGGGACAGAAATGAGGGATGTGTTCCATGAAACATTTTGGATATTTTTTGTGAAATTTTTAGATTGAGAAGATAGCTTGGTGTTCTTCCAAGAGTTTAATGAGATTACAAACTCTTCGAGGTAGTACTCTTAACATATTAATGAACATATTTAAACAAATTAATTAATTATCAATATAAATGTCCCTGAATTGTGGGGAGGTAGCTAGTCCCAGTCATTTCAGACAGCTGAAAGAAAAAATATCAGCTAGGATGTACAAGTTCAAAATGGTCTTAAACCAGGAAATTATTTCAGTAATCAACCAAACCAACTTAATACCCCTTTCTTTTATAGGTGAGAAAGTTCAACATTCATTTTAGATGGAAATAGCTTTTTCAGCAATAAGAATACTGCAGATTAATTCACCTGGGAAACTTTGGCAAGGACTTCAGTAGCAAACCTGGTGGGTCAATTAAATGTAAGTGCTATACTGAACCTATTCTTTGAGGGAGGAAATCCTATTGAAGAGCATTTCTCCAATACAATGAAAATGGAAAATTGATTTACCATCTAAATGGGTCAGTTCTTTAAAGAGAGTTATAACAAGAGTCTATAGAATGTAAGATAAAGAAACAGAGGACTGAATGGGGGAGCAGATAACACTTCTGTATAAATGAAGTATAATTGTTCAATCAATAGTTTGCTTTAAAAGTTTAGGTAAGATTTCTTTAGGCATAGATCAAACAGGTGTCTCTTTGTACAGAGAGCAGTGAACTGCAGGTTTATGGTGGGAAAATAATCGCTCAGAAAAGAGTTAAAACAATCGAAAGCCACTAAAATGCACTGAAGATCATGGCAATGAACAGTTTTGACCAGCTAAATGGTATCCTTTATCTTTCTTTCCCTCCCTGCCCTACTTCTGTGCCAGCAGAGGTAGCCACTGAGGTGGGTTGGTTGCTGCAAAAATCTTTTTATTTCAGGTATTTTGTTGCAACATGGCAGGTGTCATTCTTTAGGTATGAAGCAGCTGCTGCTAAGATTAAAATCCATAAAATGAGTAACATCACATTCAGGCTCAATACACTGCATACAAATAGATTTTTGCCACAGAACCATTCCCCAAGTATCGATGCAAACATTTTTAACTGGTTTAAAGAGCCCTCCTCCTGCTTTTAAGAGCTTCAGCAATCTAATCAGGGAGCAACAGTAATACTGTGATTTACAGCACAACTAAAAAAGCAAATGCGCAAACAAATAACGGGAACAGAAATGATTGCTCTCTATAAATATTCCAGCAATGAGTAGGATTGTAAAATGGCCAGGAGGAGAAAGAAATTTTTAGACTAAAGGTCAATGTTGGAAATTGGCAATAAATAAATTTAGGCTGGAAATTAGGAGATTGCTAACTATTAGAAGAGTCAAACTATGGAACAAATTCCCAGAGGGAGTAGTGAAGGAAAAATATCTACTATATTTAAAGACATATATAAAAAAAACTTCTGAAAGCTATTAGAGAATTATAAAGAAATATCATAGGGAAACCTGGAGATCAGGCCAGTTTGCCCAGATTCTTTGCAGCCTTATGTCATACTTTAACAAGAATGATGAAGAGATGAACAGAAAATCATAAGGTGATACCAATTTGTATATCTCTCAATTGGCTGGAAACAGTATTTTAACTAGGAAAAATTGCCATATTCATTGAATGTGTTGCATATAGTTTGAAAATCTGAAGTGAAGAATAATTTGATTTCATAGGCCTATTTCCCACTCATACCCATCATATATTTCAGAACTGGATATATAAATGAACTGGAGCTTATGCCTACTTCTCTGGCTAGAAGGTATGATTTATTGATGCCATAAACCCACACAGTCCCTCAAGAGCTTCCTGTAAGTTCCCTAAGTACAGCATTGCTTAACCTCCTTACCATTCTCTAAAAGAAATCAGCTGCAAGCCATGCATTAGAAATCCTGACAACTACTTAAGTCACTGCTGGAATATTCACAGGCTTAAATAGAGTTTCCATCCTACTTGGAACTTCTCAGGGCTGTAGTTTATTGCATATCAAGATTTTCAGGGCATTGAAGCAGGGTTTTGCCAATTGGATTAAACAGCTGCATAGTGCTGTGCTAGATTTAGTTGTCTGAATTCAAGTCTTCCTTTTTAGTTGATTTTTGTTTCAGCACAAAATCCAAAAAATCAAAAATAAAATCATAAGTACCTACCACTTCAAATGTTTAATAGAAATATAGAATTTGAAGTTTGAAAGACAGTGGTAGTCCATCAACAGCGGATGCTACTCCAAAATCAACTTCAATAGCAAAGGTACATCCAACATAATAGATTAAAATCGAACACTAATGAAATTATTATAAGGAACTTTGCTGAAAAGTGCCAATAAGTGCCAATAAATCTCAAAGCAATTTTGCTGACAGTGCAATGAAGAGCATTGATTTTTAAATGCTGATTGGCATATAATTTACATTATATGCCTTAATGTTTTAAGACATAACAATGAGCCTTATTAGAAGGACAAGCAGCTAATCATTATCTAATGATTCAAGACTGCTCTTCTCTATCTGTATCCTTGCAGTCTTTTATGTACTTGACCTTCTTTCTTGAAGTTTGTCTTAAACTCACAAGTACTTATCTTGAGAAGTAAGGAAAAGGAGATTGTTCCTTACTGCCTCTAAAAGCCATATCTCTTTGTTCAAGTACAGCTGTATAATGGTCTTTTCTACCTGGAAAACCCAGATATGAAATGGATTTCATATCTGGCAAAAAAAAAAAACGATGATGGCTGCAAAGCCAAGCTAAACCAGTAACCAAAGAAGAAGATAGAAATCATCATTCCAGTGGGAAGACAACTGTTCTGTTCAGTCACTTAATGAGAACTATTAGGCTGAGATTTTCAAGGCTGATAACTTCCTATTTATAAAGGAAAGTGTGGTCAGGAAATGAAACCTTTGCTTTATTATGTAAAATAATATATACATGATCAACATTCACAATCCAGAAATGCTTCCCAGAACTCAAGTGTTTCCTTTAGCTTGTGAATAAGCTAACAAGCAAGCTATAAAATTGTGCTCTTTTTTTCTTTCTTCTGTCTGTTCTGATTCTTATATTTAACTACATCAAAATTATATATCAGAATCAAAGGAGAACAATATTACCTGGACCATTCTAGACAATATTGCCAAAGATTTCTTCCAGGACAATAAAAAAACTGAATTTTTGGACCATTAGGACTGAATCTTTCTATTTGATAGGTATCTAACCATCAGAGGACTAAAACAAAGATCAATATAAAAGATAGATTATCATAATAATTCAAACCTTTAAACACACTCAGAGGGTTTTTGCATTATTTTTTTGACTGATTTATGTCAGTTTAAAGATAAGCAGTCTAGCTCTACTTTTGAGAAGTTCTGCCTTGTGCATTACAAGATACAATCCCTTTTTATATTTAGTTAGAACACTGAGGTTCTCTGTCACCACAGTTCTTAGCAGAAAATAATTATTTCTAAGATTCTCAGAATATGGAATTTGAGCTATGTTTTAAAACTCACACTAGAAGTCGAAGTCCAATAGGAAAGCACTTAGTTTAAGTAATGGCAAGACAATGAAAGAGTATGGAAAACTAGGATTTAGACAAATTATTTTATCAATCATATGTTTAAAGTTATCATATGCAAACTCTTTTAGATTAGTATTTACAATTCTTAAATCCCTTTTAGATCTTTTGACTTAGGCTAGTCACTTGTCATGTACTTGCTCAATGCTTAACCAAATAACCTGGGCAGAAAACGTGGTCTAGCTGAATGTAATTTAAATATTTTCTTAACCAGAAAAGACTTCTAGTTTAAACTCTGGGACTGAGCCTTTATCTCCCACAGCCTTTGTGACAGCCAAATTTCCAAACTGCTGAGTTCTGTTAGATACTGTCTGTTCTATCACTACCATTTTTTGGTGTCTTGGCTACTAGATATCCCTGGGGAAATCTGTTGATCAGACAAAATAAATATTCAAGTTTTGCTCTTTAAAGGAACAGGAAAGTCTCTTTAAAAGTTTGAGCATTTTCCAGGGCTAGGTAGGCTCTGAGAAGTAGTTATGGGAGATTTTCTTTTCCTTATCAGTGGCAACTTTATCATTACTTGTACTAAAGGGTGTCTTAGAATTATTTAAATGATATAATTGGAAAAATCATACAATACCTATATTAGTCAGTCTGTCAGGTGTTTCTTCCAAACACATGGATACAATCTCCACCTGGGAAGAATTTCTGAGAACTTGTTAACAAAAATAAAGATGAGTTTTTTTCTCCAATTAGGTTATATTGTGGATATGTAAAAACAAACTAGAACAATTCAGCAGCTAAGGAAAATAATTATTTTTGTTTTGACACTGCACATTACTAGGAAAAACATCTGTGTATCTAATTTTCTGCAATGAGCAGTTAATGGCTAAAACATAAATCATCTAATTAAAAAAAAGTGATAATTATGATAGTACTTGGCTTCCAACTTAGTAATTCTTTAGAGTTTTTTTCCTTCAATACTGATTACAAAGGTGCACTATACTGCTGATGAGTTATAATCAATTTAGCATTTTTAGTTTTTAATAACAGTTTCCAGTTTCTGTATTCATTTCAGTTTGTGATGATGATCCCAGCATGTTATAATAATTTGCATCACACTTCTAAATGAGAATTGATTTTGTTTGCATGGGTAATTTCTCAGCAATTCACCTTAATTTCAAGATGAATGTGGTTTTCAATTTTTCCAGTTATGTAAAAAACAAACAGCCCCTCCTCCCTCCTTTGCCCATGGAATCTCTCAGAGTTCCTAAGACTTTTATATCAATTTATTTTCAATTAATTGTCTTTAACTCTGTGGGAGATTGTTAAGCACCAGCAAGATGCACTGAGTCTGTGGAGTCTCTTTCCTCAGGGATTTAAAAAACTTGGTTATACACAGCCCTGGTCAAACTGCTCCTGCTTTGAACCAGATCTACAATAGGATGACCTCAAGACTTTCCACCCAAACTGAACCTTTCCATGACTTTACAAAAATAGCCATTAATCAGATTATATATCAGCATCATTGTACATTTAAATTCACAGGGAAGTAATTTGTTTAATTCAGTCAAACAGGAATACAACAGACATTTTAAAATACCTACATTTTTTAAAGTTTAGTCTATGTCACATTTGTGCATGTGTGTTTTTGCGTATATACATGCATATATTGTATAATTCTTTCTATCAATACATGTATTTGTACACATTCTATTTTGTTAAAATACCCCTTTTTACACACCAGTTTTTGGTGCTTATTGCACTGACAGTTTTAGAAAATTCTTGATATTTATATTTTATTTCTAGTTCATTCTAATTATATTTCAGTGTGGTTTAATTAATGTAGACATCATCATCATCATCATCAAAATTAAAGGCTGACACAACAAGATTGAAGCTAGATCTAGTCCACAAATTAATAGTTTTGATTAAGAAAAAATAAATAGCTTACTCAAAATGAATAATACTTTATTTCCTTTGCAAAAACACTTAGTTGATTGAATTTCTTTTTTTGTGATGCTTTTGACTTCTTAGTTTTTCTAAATAAAATTATGAGGAAATTTATGGTTCCCATAATACCTGTATAAATTGAATGTAAATCTATGATATATACTGAATAACAGCTTCTGGTGTATTTATTCAAAACCGAATATGACTCATATATATAACTAATTATAGAGAAAATAATGTTGTTTTCTGTAGTGAATTTCATCCTATCACCATCTGTTACATATTTCTGAACAGGTTTTTAATCCAGAAGGTGCTTTTACTCAGAAAGATGATGAATCTATATCTTTATTACAGGACATATTAATTACATTACAGCCTTAATGCATTAGAATATCATATAATGTCAAATTCTTCTTTCTTGCTTGCATAAAATCAATACTGACTTTAAGTTCATTACAACCAAAATACTTCTGGAAATCACACCCAGCACATATCATACAAGAGGCAGTATTGAAAGCACAATCTGTTCCTAGAAATTGTCATATCAAATATTTCCTAAAAGTTGATTTTGAACTACAGGAATAGATGTTTTTACATGAAGTGAGGCACTTAATGAGTGCCTCAATTCTGAGCAGCTTTAGTGCCCCAAAGGATTTTTTTTTTAAATGGTATTTGCCATTCTTCCCTGGAATCAGTGTTTCCATCTTCCCTGGAGAAGTTTGTTATGTTTAGGAATGAAATGGTTCTTTTGTCTGTCAAACTATCTGGTTCAGCAAGTAATATTCAGTGTAATCCATCTTCTGTCTGTAGGATAGCACTTTCATGCCTTTCTTTCTTCTTCCTTTTATTGACAACTAAACAGGAATACAAATCCATTTTAAAAGAATTGGCTACTTGGAATACACTTTGCATAGTTTTCCAGGGGAAGCCTTTATTTCAAACTGGAACTTTCACAGCTTTGAGCTGATGAAGATACTGTTCTCCTCCAAATGTGAACCTGCATTGTTCTGTTTTGTTCTAGAGGAAATTTCCAGCTCAGTGTCTTTGGGGAGAGGGCAGAGAGGGGAACTCTAAGGAATGTAGATTATTTGAGATGTTAGAGAGAATCATATTGTGTTTGACTTATGAAACCATTTGCTTAAAAAAGTGTTAAAACACGCTTAATTTAAAAGTGGAAAAGATAATCCTACTTGAGCCTGATAAGGCCTCAGGTCTTTATCAGCTACATTGCTGGTAGAGAGCTCTGCGATGAAAAGGATTAACTCAGCTGCCTCATTTCAAGCAAACTAAGCTTGGAAAAGAGCCCTCAAAAGAATCCAAGCACATAACTGTGTACTGGACTCGGGTCAGCTGTTCCAGATTTGTCAGGCACCTGCAGCACAGCTAGAATCAAATGGATGCTGCAGAGATTATATTTTGTCATGTTCTTCTCTAAGCGTCTTCTTAGCATCTCAAGCAAAACCATCCTACATTCTAGAGAGGTTGCTCTCATTCAAGATAATTTTTAAGGATAAAACTGGTTACTGTACACATGTCACTGCAAATAGGGAGGACTCTCTTCCTCTCTTACACACATCTAGGTATGCATTTGAAAGTAAGATGAATTATTGAATTTAGCACCTAAAATATTAACCTTTGATAAAGCTCAAAATGAATTTAAACTATGGCCCAAGGACTTCAGGATAATAATAAATAAATCTATGCTGCAAATCTAAGGCCTGGTCCATCCATTTTCTTATTCTGATCTCTAAGGAAAATGTAGGTCTTCTCACACAGCTATTATATCCATATACTTTTAATTTTTGCCCTGTTCTTTGCCCCTGCCCTTTGTGGAATGGAGGGATAGAATAAACCCTTACATATGCTCACATCCATGCCCGCACAGCTACTGTAAAAAATTAACTCTGTAACAGGTTCACAAGGTCACTTTCTGTATCCCTGCTACAATGTACAGCATGAAAAAAAGCAAGAATAATGCTAAGGATTTAAATTTATAGAGAATCAAGTAAGAATCAACAGTTGAATGTTCTTAATGAACAGACCAGAGGCTGTGCTTAAGACAACAGCAGAAGTTCATAGAAATTCCTTTTTGACCAGAGAAAAACGCTTTTTCCACCTGTAACTTTAGGACTTCCTGAATCATAGGCATGAGAGAGACCTATCAGGCACCTCAGAGATTCTCCAGATTATTTGAGGCACTGTATTAATTCCGCTGACCATAACCTCCTTGGATTGTGGGGTTTGAGAGAAAGGCTTTCATCTAATTTCCTGTAATTTCCACTATTAATCCTTTACTTAATTCATTTACCAACCTTCTGTCAAGACATTTAGATAAATAAAAAAATAACTTGGACATTGATCAACTGAATTCATTGTATTGGCACTACACCAGAGATCATCAACGGAGAATAACATATATTAAATGCATAAATACATAAAACAAGATAATATATGCATAAGATAGTAAAACTGCCAGAAATAAAAACCTTTCATCACCATTCATCTATAATTATTCTAGGTTTTTAAAGGACAGCTATAGCCAAGGAAAAAAAAAAGAAAGGTAAGAAAAAAAAAGAAAGGTAAGAAAAAAGTATTACAGAGAGAGATTATTATTCCCATGATCTGGGAAAAAAAGAATGTAGAAAAAACCTGAAAATTTTGCAAAAAATTTGGCAAAAATTGTTTAGTAAAGGCAATATAGAAAAATAAAAGTCAATCTATACTTGATCTCATACATATATATATGATATATATCATATACTTGAGCATATATACTTATTGTAAATCCCTTGTATTTAGAAAAACCTGCTCTTTGTAAATTCCAGTCCCTCCAGCTCCATAACAGATTTTCTACTTAGGGGAGTGCCAGTTTTTCCATAAAGTTTCATCTACCCCTTAGGCTTCAGTCTCTTTGAGAAACTTTGCAGTTTTAAGATCACAGACAAAATATCATGAGGTGATTTTGCAAAAATAATAAAAAGTATCAGTTGTAATATTTGTATAAGTGTTATAAAAGTAAATTGTTCAAAAGATGTTGAGAAGAGTTTGCATTTACACAGCAAAAATGAAATAGTGTTCCTCAAGGGAAACTTTTGTGTGGGACAAATTTTTATTGTTTACTTTAATGATAATAGTTATTTTTATTATTATTATTTAGCCTTCATCACTCAAGGAGTATACACAAAGAAGATTAGTGGACAAAAATAATTTCCCCAAACTCTAACCATGTCTTCAATAAAGTTGGCAATCTTTTTGAGGCTGACATCACTGCTATCAAAAATTACAAAACAGTGGGCAGTCTTCACTTAACTCAGAAAGATAAAGGAAAGGGCGAGGAGAAGAAAAGTTATGTTTTTGTCTTAGGATTTTGTTTTATTTACTTCTTCTCTTCTCTTCTCTTCTCTTCTCTTCTCTTCTCTTCTCTTCTCTTCTCTTCTCTTCTCTTCTCTTCTCTTCTCTTCTCTTCTCTTCTCTTCTCTTCTCTTCTCTTCTCTTCTCTTCTCTTCTCTTCTCTTCTCTTCTCTTCTCTTCTCTTCTCTTCTCTTCTCTTCNGTCAGCAAACCATGCAGATGGGAGAGCATGGAAGACTCTTCTCTTCTCTTCTCTTCTCTTCTCTTCTCTTCTCAGAATTCTCTTCTCTTCTCCACTCTGGCAAGTTGCATTCTGTGTTCTTTGGCACAGAATCACAGAGTTGCAGATAAAAACAACAAATCTGGGGAAGGTTCTGGAACATAATGCCTGTGAGGATTGGCTGAGGGAGCTGAGGTTTTTTCCATCTGGAGAAAGGAGGGTCAGGGGAGAGAGACCTTGTTGCTTTGCACCACTAGTAGTGAGGTGATGTAGTGAGGTGATGGTCAGCTTCTTTATTAGGGAGCTACTGATGAATCTAAGGGAAATGGCATCAAGTTGAGCCAGGGGTCGATTTAGGTTGGGTATTAGGAAGAATTTTTCATTGAAGAAATGCTAAAGCATCCGAAGAGGCTTCCAGGGAAGCGGCAGAATCACCATCCCTGTATTTAAGAGTTTAAAAAAACAGTGGATGTGGAACTTTGTAAGGTTTCAGTGGGTGGGGTGGTATGAAGTCAAAGGTTGGACTTGATTACCTTTCCCAGCCTTAATGATTCTATGATTCTATGAAAAGTGTGGAGCCCAAGTGACACCCAGTGACCTGCAAGACAAGCCTTTACTTTAGAAATGAAACGTAAACAAGGACAAAGCTAGAACTAGGTAGGAGTTTTGGGAACATTCGTTTCACTGAAATTCCTAAAAGGTCTCGATGGAGCCATTAAGGATTAGAGTTACAATCACATGGAGAGGTTTTTCGAAAGTTCAATTGGCACATCATTTTTAAAGCTAAGTTTGGAAAGGTATTGATCTGGAAAGAGACAGATTTTGTATGAGTCACTACGACTCATACCCCCCTCCCCCCACCCTTTTATCTCAGATAAGCCCAATTAAGAAAACTCATGATCTCATACTTAGAGCATCACAAAATATACGGTCTAGATTTTCCTCTCCTATATGTGTATGCAAGAGTAATTATATATGCAAAAATTCTGCACTTAGGATATAATATTAAACACCTTACAGTGATATATCTCTTTTAAAGTCAAACAGGATCTTCTTCAATCTCAAAAACATTTTTTATATTCAACAGTGTGTGCCATAAACACATAATGACTTTATTTTCCTCCCTCAGCTGCCGTTAATACCAACATTAACATTCTTTAACAGAAAAGTTTAATTGAATAGATTACTAAATCTTATTGTAGGAGTGTCTGTATGCTCATCTGAGGATACATTAATTTATTTTCATAAATATTGTGCAGTACATCTACAGGAGAACTAGAAGGTGACATTTTCTTTTTTTCCAGCAAATGGGTAAAATGAATTATTAAAGGACCTAAAAGCTTGAGTTCTGAAATCCAATATTTATGTGTATATTCAAAAATATGAATAGTTCAATTAAAAATACTTCTGTCACCTCTTGTATTAAAAAAAATGTTTACAAAATTATTATGTCCCATGGCTCTGTCTCCCAACAATTGTAACTCTAATATTTCTTATTAAAGCAATGTATGTCTTAATAAATTTTTCCCTACCTGTTCAAAACTTCAACAAAGAAATTTTTCAACAGGAAATTTATTAAATTATGCCTTTCATAATTATCTTTCTGAAGGGGAAAATTGAATCTACTGTTGATTTCTCTTTATTCCACAAGATGGAGCTCAACCCCTGTACTACAGTTCTGCAACACCTTGAAAAGTGGCTTTTGTCCTTTTGCCGTTCACTTATAGGATTAAGCAACAAGTAGTGTGATGCAATAGTCCTCTATTTATCGATGACAGAAATTTCTGCAGAAAAGAGTGTTTTGATCCTAGAGTTATGTATCTACAATCAAGTATGCACTTTATAAACTTAAGATTCAAAGGTAAAATGCTATTTTATAGGAGTAACAGTGTATTATTAACTACATGACATTTAGATCCAGAATCCAACACTTATTCGATAGAACAACACAATGATTTACCATAGAGGGAGTTTTATGCCAAGTAAACTTAATGATTGCCTCTTTGGTACAAAAAAAGAACTTTACATAAAACTGAAGTCCAGAATATTAATTATATCCTCTAACATGTATCAACGAGAGTTTTTCTCTGAATATCATGTTTCATTAAGATATACTCAAGGGTTACCAGATTATTCTACACACACAAATCAAAGTGTTCTTTCACAGAAATACCTGTGAGCCACAGAAGCACAATTGGGCTTGGAAGGACCTCCATAGTTCATCTAGTACACCTGCTATAGCAAATCATATCAGGGACAATTTTATATAGTTCTGGCTATTTTTAATAATCCATCCAGATTTTTGAAAAGTGATGACAATCTGTAATACTGACTGTTCAGTTAAAAAGATGAGCTTTTCACTTCCAGCATTTGAATGTAACTTTTTAGTTGAAACATCCATCTTTCAGTTACAGAGTGAGGTGTTGGCACACTGTGAATTACTGAGCACATCTGAAATGTGTGGAAGTAGATCAAACTGAGATAGAAACTTTTAGATTTCATTAAAAGACACATCTAAAAGCCTACCCAATGATGTATGCTGCTTCGGTACCTCTTCAGTTCAAAGAATCTCATAGACAAGAAGGTTTTTAACCTTGACAATTATGTAATTTAGAACAGCTTTAGAATTCAGAAACCTCATTCAACAAACATACAACTAAGGCAACATCAACATTACAACTGATTTTGCAGGTTTGATATGCCTTCACAAAACTTTCATGCGTTCTCATTTTCTGGATTACCAATTACTTTTGCTTCCATGAGTACAGCGGGTGAGATCCAGAAAAATCTAATTTCAGAAACACTGAAAAAATAAACTGCCAACGTTTTGTTTTCCATGAAAGCTTTTGATGGCTCACAGATGCTGCAGTAATGTCTACCTATTCCACAGTATTTCTGTACATATCTCACCTTATCCACATCCATGTTCAGAATAAATATACCATGTAAACTTGTCACACTGTAGTGCTATACCCACCACCTTTATATTTCTACACATTCAAGATACTTTGGTTTTTTCTGTTTTTCTTTGTTGTTCTCCTTTTCAAACTACTGCAAATCCAGATTCCCACCCATATTTTTTCAACCAGCTCTCTGATATACTCCTTAACAAGAGCCATCCTGCAAGCCTGTTATTCCCATCACACTTCTCTCTCCTCCTCAAAATCTTCACCACTCATGGACTGTTTTGTCATTTCTATGACCATTTCTGTTGTTATCCTTTTCCTTTTTCGGTGACATTTCCTCCACCTTAGAATAAAATATAATAAAACAAAATGGAACAAAAATACAGCCCTTCATAGCACTTTTACTGACATATGATCTTCTGATTTATGGAAACCTGAAATATTTTGTCTTTTCAATTCATCTACTCACTGTATACCTGATCATGTTGGTACTGCGACACTCCCCGCTTCATTCCCTGCAAACCCTCTGAATTCTCCTTTCATTTTCAGCACTTGCAGGAAGTCTCCTCTATTCATTACAGCTGCTGCCATGTCCTATCAGTGCCAATCATCTCACTGCATTTTAGCTTTCCTCTCTAATTTCATCCTCAATCTCTCTGCTTCCCTCAGCGTCCTGCACTTTTCCTTGGCTTTTTTGTTAAATGATCCATTAGACCACTTTCACTTCCTTTGCCCCGATGCCTTACTTCACCTTTCTGACTTGCCAAAATGTTTATCCTTGACATTTCATATGTTCATTAAGCATTTCTCTCTTTTTCTGTCTGACTTTTTTCTTGTTGTGTTTTCTACATTCTAGCTATCAGCTATTCTGTATCATCACTGATCATCAGGCTTCACCATCTTCCCTTGTGATATTTAAGGCAGTTCCTTTTGACAGCCTTATGATTACATCCTCTTGGATTTTTCTTTTTTATTTCATGTGATGGCACTGATAGGCATTTTTTGAAAATGCTTAATCATTTAGGTTCTTCAAAACAGACCTCCTCTTTCAGCCCCAGAGTTCAGAAAAGAGTGTGTTCACTTGGAATATGTGAAACTTTTTCCCAATTTCTTCTTTTGACGTTTGTCTCTTTATAGATCATTCTCTCCCCTTTGCCTTAAATGTCAGATTCTAGAGTGATATTTTCAACCCAAATGAGAAAGATTGTGCAGAAAATTGTTTACAGCTTCTGGCCTTGATGTATGCAATACATAATGATGAAAAGATTATTAGATCAGAGCAATGATGTTTCCTTCATAGTCAGGTGAATATCCCACTTTGTGGATTACACAGCATTTTTTTCCTGACTTTCTCACATATGCAGTGGTTTATTTAATTTCCCAATGCTAAGCTGAACAACCTTGAAATGTACATGGAGATATTGTCTATAAATAAAACCAGCACACCACAGAGTACCTTTCTCTGTGTTACTTCCTGAAATGTGAAATGAGATAATTAGGAATTTCCCATGGAAAGTGAGAAATCTGGGTACACAATAACTCAAGAGAGGAAGGCATAAATGAAGGACTCAGTGCATAATGGGATAAAAGGGAGTTCTGAGCTGAGCAATACTGTCCTTAGATTCCTAATTCTTAATTCCTAATTCAGTTCAACTAATTGCACTAAGTGGGTGCCATAAAGCAAAGACGTCAAATGCTTTCTGTCAGTCTGACAGTTCACTTTTGAGATTGCAAACTTCCTCTAAACAGAGAAATTCTTCAATAGACATAATTGAAGGTGGTGTCTTATTGCTTCCGCGTGCAGTTAATGAAAGAAAAAGTTATATTATAAACATTGAAAAATAAGAACAGGGATCCATTCTCTTATAGTGAGAACTGGAATAGACTCTGAGTCATCTAGTCAGCAAGGGTTCATACTGCTATTGCTGCTTCACTTCACCTGCCTAAGTAGCATTTGATACTGTTCATACCATCATATAACTGCATATTTGCTTGATATGGGAAGCCATGAATAAAAAAGAGGAAAATAGATATTAGCATTTCAAAATAGTTTAAATATCATTTCCATTCATTATATCCATGTTTTAAAGTGAAAAGAAAATAGATTCATCCAACAGAACAAGTCAGAAGAAAATCACTCAAGAAAGTAGTATCTGGATTAGTTACTTTTCTTGCAGCCATAAAAACCCCTATAGTTCCAAATAGTGGCAGAATGAAAAATAAGTTGATTTTTTTTTCATTATTTCTCTCTCTTGAATTCTTTGTCCTTTTTGTAATTTTTTTTTTCAAAGTCCAGAAGCATCAGAAAATGGAAGGGTTGTTTGGAGGTAACTCAGTAGCAGATATGTTCACATCTCACATTCCTGCATCACAGTCTGGGTAGTCTTAATTCCATTTCATATTCACCAAAGCAAAACAAGCAAACAAGCAAAAGATGACTTTGGCAGCACATCTTAGCTTGAGTTCATTCCTAGGCAGTGCAGTGAAAAGATGTATTAGGCATAGGGCTGAACAGATGCAACCCTCAGTCTTTTGGTCTTATCTCTCATAAGTACACTTAGATTTTGTTTTGCCTGAAATATTGATCATATCTGTTACTGCACTCCGGCAAAACAGACTTAGTGGAAAAAGGGGAGGAAGGCACAGGAGAGGAAGAGGTTCAGTGCTTACCGTAGGGGCCTCAGCTTCATAGAGATACCCCACTATTAAGGTGTTTTAACGGCATGTCAGTTCCACAACATTTTTCATCCAAAAAGGTGTAGTCTCAGAATTCATTTGGTTGCTTGGTTAACAAGCACATACTAAAATCCTACTGGAGCTGAAACACTCCAAAATGATGGTGACTGCTTGCTTTACTTATTAGATTCACATTGCCTCTAGGCGTACCCTTTGATACAGTTTTATATTTCTTAGTGGGCCTCCAACTGCTTTTGTTGCAACTGAATGAATAAAAATGTACAGAAACCACCATGACCATTCATTTGGTCACTGTTTATGATGACTTTATATGCCTGAAAAAATTCAGAATCATTCACTGCTGGACTGAAAGCACACAACAGAGAAAAGCAGGGAATAAAGAAAAAAAACCAAACCAACCACTGGCATTTCATCCCTTTTGATGTGAATGGGACTCTTTGTTCCAAAGACATCAAAGTCATGACAGTCAAGATGCTAATCACAAATTTTAATTGAGTGTTCTGAAATTAAAATTAGGTGAAAAACCACGATTAAATTGTGCTACCGTACAGTAAGGAATTCAAAAGGTGTAGATGTTTTTGGAGGATTGATATATTTATACTCTCACACGGTAATAACACTTCCCTTCCCTTCCCTTCCCTTCCCTTCCCTTCCCTTCCCTTCCCTTCCCT
>VWYI01008166.1:0-10277 GCA_013399455.1 Anthoscopus minutus | reverse complement strand
TCCCGACCTTCCCTTCCCGCACCTTCCCTTCCTGCACCTTCCCTTCCCAGAACTTCCCTTCCCTTCCTGGAACTTCCCAGAACTTCCCAAAACTTCCCGGAACTTCCCTTCCCGGAACTTCTTGGAATTTTCCTTCTTTTTCCTTTTGTCAAGCAGAATTTCAAAATTTTATGAGTCCTATTAAATAACACAAAAATCAGGATACCTCTAAATAAAGTATGGCGCTAAGAATGTAGAAATGGCATTGTTTAGCAATTAAAAAATAAAAAAAATCTTTCTTTTGAAAAGTTCTACTTCAAATTTTTAAGCACTTTTAATAATTTACTTCAAAATCCTATAAAAGAAGTATGGATCTAGGTACTGTCAAATCAAAGTTGTTCAGAAACTCTGGCATCAGACTGTCTCATAGCTGGAGTTTGCCACAGACCCCAGAAAAAAAAAATCTTGTCACTACAAGGAGATATTAAAAGGTTTTTCACCCCAGCTCTTTTTTTACTGTGAATCCCTACAAGTGAGATGAATAAAGAGAAATAGAAACATAATCAAATTAGATTACAGAGTGATGAAAATCACTGTTTAAAAAAAATAGGCTTATACAGGGGAGGTAAGAGTAGCCATCTGACAGAAAAGACTTTCTTGCATTCCATTATTGGATACTCTCACAAAAGAGTAGATTCTTGAAAGCTACTTGGAAGAAATTTAATGATACTTAATGATAAGATGAAAAGTTAAAAATTAAAGCATTCAACATGGTAATGCTTCACTATTATTTTTATTTCACAAGAGTAAAATATTGAAAAGCAAAAATGCAATAAGTGAGCAAAGAAAAATATAATAAGGAATTTGACTGTTTATGCGAACAAATAACCACGCATATAGGAATATTGATGCTCCTGTGTGAAGGGAACAGAAAATTCCTTCTTGGTTTTATGATCATCTTATTGGACATAGGTTTCCTGATTTCAGGAACTCAGCATATGTGAATCGGTCTTTTTTGTATGTTTTTCTCTTTATTTTAAATGTAGATTTTCTGTGGGGTAGGGGCAGCCAGTTGTATGGAGCATAAAAGGTAAATTTGGCTCCTATAAATAATGAACAATGAACATATTTTGATATTTAAATTCTGTAGATTTAACTATATGAATAGAAATCAAATTCACAAACACCTTTGGAAATCCATCCTAGAAATATTGTCCTGTATAAACCGGTATGGCTAAGAGGAACAAATTAAGAGATTTTCTTGATTAAATTCTCAGTTGATGTTAATCTGGATATTGTGCCAGCCAATGTGTTTAATGAACCTGAGATTTAAAATACGAAGGAGAAACATAAGGGAAAAGAAGGGAATTTGTTAAAGAAAAAATAATTAATAACACACAAACTCAGTACTCAGTTTGACTTAAGGCATGACCTGTCTCCTAAGATTTCTTCCCACCCACGGGCTCCATAGGCAGCGCACAGGCATCAGGCAGCCAGGGTGGATAACTCCAGCGCAGCAGCCAGTCTGTAACCGAGCATGGCAAAAGGCAGGATGTGCTCCAGCCAGTCCCAGGTTCCATAATTGCTTAAAAGAAATTCAGAGCTTCTTTCTTCTTAGTAAATGCTAATGTATCTTCAGATCGTATTTTAAAAGAATGCCTCTCATCCGTAACCATATCCCTTTATCTCAACTACTCCATTTTTCACTGTCACTCTGCTGCTTATAAGATGTATATTTTATTCTTAAAAGAACTTCCTTATGTTAACTTTTATTTCTCTTCATTATGATTTCTTTCACAGTTCTTTCTCCTTTCTCTAATGCAAGGATCTTTTCCTCACCCTTTTACTTCTCTACCTCCCAAAATCTTTTCCTTTTTTCTCCTATTACATTTTCATGCATATTCCCTGCCATTGTATTTTCATTTTTGCTTTTTATTCTCCAGTTCATTCATGATTTCTGTTCTTCAGAAGATGTTTAGAACCAAGGACCTGCCAAATATCTGTTTTAATAACTTACTTATGTATATAAATATATATATATTTATATATGTCCTATATTCTGTGCTTCCAGATAATTATAATTAGATTTCTCTATTCCTCATCTCCTCTTTCTAATGGTAATTAGAAATTGTAGGCTATCTGGTTAATTCTGTAATTAATTGATGTTTTAGGAGCACTGTTACTTCTGAGATCCCTTCCCAGCAATTTAGGGAAAAGGTATGACTGGAAAATACTGCCCCAGGGCACATATATAGCTCATGTTAATTTCACTCTAAGTTTTCATATAAGATAGGGGATACAGACAATTTGTGAGGCAAAATATAGAAATCAGATTGAATTCTGAAAATACTGGGATCTGAAAGTAATTGTAAGAATGTACATAGTTTGTCTTCTTTTAGAATCAGAGACAGCATTTCATCTGACAGTTGTGCTAGCTCTTGCATCAATTCTTATTTTCTTCTTATAGGAGTATATCAACAGATTACAGTTTCTTACAGATTCTTATTAATTGAGGAAATATCTACAGAGGGTTTCATTTTTTCACTATTTTAAAATGAGAAGACATCTCCAAGTATTTCCTCCACAGAATTATTTATGTCTATTTATACATTTGCTCTTTATTCATAATGTAAATTAATTGCTACAGAAAAAATGCAGACATTTAACTCTTTATAATTTAATTAAGAATTTACAGTATTGATAATTAATGCATTAATCAACTTTTTTGTCAATTTATCTCGTGTAATTTAACATTTATTATCCAAGACATTAGTAATACTGCCTCACCCATAAGAATTTATCAATTTAACACCTACCAGCATGGGCTCACTTCAATAACTATTAAAAAGAAAAAAATTAAGGAGAATTTCTCATTAACTTCGTGGTTCACAATAAGTTTTGGTATCATTAAAAAAAATCAAATATTTAATTATTCAATTGCAGTAATATATTTAATTGTATTCCTAATACTGAATTATTTTAGGTTAGACAAGAGAGTTCATAAACATAACAGCATTAGTGTCAGGAAACAAAAGATCCTAATACTGTTCACAATAATTGTTATTTCAGAATGGTTCAAATTAGATTACAGAGTGATGAAAATCACTGTTTAAAAAAATAGGCTTATACAGGGGAGGTAATAGTAGCCATCTGACAGAAAAGACTTTCTTGCATTCCATTATTTGTCACAAAAGAGTAGATTCTTGGAAGCTACTTGGAAGAAATTTAATGTCAAATAGTATTTAAAAAAATCTCTTCTACTTAATGATAAGATGAAAAGTTAAAAATTAAAGCATTCAACATGGTAATGCTTCACTATTATTTTTATTTCACAAGAGTAAAATATTGAAAAGCAAAAATGCAATTACATTTTATACCACTGTGATTCCAATACTTTAATATTTTATTCTTAAAATAACCCTCTGAGCCCTCACTATTTCACCTGTTAAATCTCTTTGAACATATGTGCTTTGAGACAAGAAGAAAAAAGGCATATGAGAACGCTTCAAGCAGAAAAGCTCATTTGGAGCCACAATTAGATGCCTGCACTTTTAATTGGGATGATGACTATTAGAAATGTTTGCATTGAGAAAGCATTTATGAAAAAGTTCTTGAATCTTTGACTTGGACCTTATCTGCTGGCATATCTGTGACCTTTAGATGGCTTTTAGAGTCTGTACATACTTATCAGTATATAGGATATATGATCATATTACCAGAAAGGCTTTTAAGGTATATTACAGGGATGGCACCACAAAAGGCGACGAAAGATTCACATATGCCTTAAACCCACACCAAATGCATCTAAATATCCCTGATGTGCACATTTGGATGGATACAGATGATTCAAAACTGGAGGAGTATTACTGGTTTGATTTTCAGACTTTTGTGAGTTAATTGAGTAATACAGGGGGTTCTCAGAAGGCTGAACATAGGTATCAACTCAGTGACCTACACAAACTTTACAACAAGACTCGAGGAAAACTAGCACACAGGTTCAGAAGTAAGCCAGTCTTTATTGATTGTTTCTATAGTTATATTTTATCCAACTAGGCTGGTGCAGGAATCTGCACTTCTGGAGTAAGTAATCATTAACAAATTGCCACAGTATCACTAATAGAAATACTGGAATTTGTTACTCTCTGGTGTGAGCACATACTTGAAATTACACACTACTTACAGAATGTCAAAATCAAGACAGTTCCCAATTTCAGAAGGACAGGAAATATTTTATTTTGGTCCCCCAATGTCTTTTTTAGATTGTAGATCTGTAAGACTGCCTATTTAACTTCAGTGTTTTGTGGGTTTGTTCCATTCTACTTCATTTATTTAACATCTACTTTCCTTCTTATAATTTATCATCTTTCATTCTTCTGAAGAGTACTCAACATTCAGAACAAAAATTCTTTTTTTTTCCCTCACGATCAGTTAAGAAATGGATAAACATATTAGCATAAAACAGGGAACACGATGTACTTACATTTTATTTTCAGCCTTCTATTTTCCAGTAATTGTTTGCCAAGGAACTGGCATTTTATCCAGCAACATAACGTAAGTTTTTAACCTCTGAGTAATATTGATACAAATATTTATATATTAAGCATCAAGATTATCTTGCAACATAGAGATGTTTCAACATAAATCATTTAAATATCTTTTTCTGGGAGAGTAGGATAGGGGGTGGCATGCAAACTAAAGAAAAGCAAACAGCAACAGAAAAATGCAACCTTTTTTGATACTAAAGAAATAATTTTTCTCTAGTTCTAAAATGTATCTCACAATTATCTGTTCCCCTGTGTAAACAGCTCAGTCTTTTAAATAAATATAACAATTTCCTTCTTTGACAACATTTTTCTCCTTTGATCAGTGGTGTGTATGAATTTGAACTTTTTAATTTCCAGTTTACCATGCTGTCATTATTCCTTTTGGGGAAAATGTTTGAACTTCATGAGAACATGTTATGGTTGAAAATAATGACCTTGGATTAAATAAAGAAAGCAGAGCCATATCCAAAAGCAAGTAGAACAATGATGCCTTTACCTCCAGGCAATGTCACATTTGTTGCTCTGTACTCAGCGGGAGCTGAAGGCTTTTCCAACATATTGGCTTTGAAAATTTCACAGATAACATTAATTTGAAAAACTGCTAGTAATCATGCAGGAAGGCAATAAAAGGACTATAGTAAATGGCATAATTATGTAAGTGAATAAACATAATTTTAAAAAATAAATAGTCTTATTTTTCTGTTCCCACTAGGTTACATGTTTGGATCTGCATCTGCTTTGGTCAATAATTTATACCGACTTCTAAATCTGACCTATTTGTTTATTCTATGGAGTAAAATCCTCCAAATTATATTCTTCTGAGAAACCCTTACTGCATATCTTCTCAGTTAGAACCATTGCTAAATCACCCTTCCTTCCTTCAAAAATGATCTTTCCATTGACTCCAATACACATTAACATCTTCAGGATTCATTTCCTGTAAACATCAGGGACTTTTATTATACTGACAAAATGTAATAGAAATTAAATGTGGATATGACTTTGGAATACGTGTGAAAAGTATTGCTTGTTTTAATGTAACAATCACAGCTCAGAAGGAAAGATGCCACATCAGTAATTCATGAACAAATCACAAACAGAAAGAAATATGTCTGAGAAAACTGTGATCTGATAATGTGTGTTACAGGATCAGTCTGAGAGTCTGAACTTGGTTGACTGAAACATGGACTGGGAATGTTTATTTCAATTTCTGTCCAGTTCCTTTTCAGCTGTCTGACAATCTTACTATGCCATACATAATATCATGGTTATTTAGTTGGCTTTTGACAAGATACATGCCACAAAAGGAAGAGTCTTGTTCTACTTTGTTAAAAGCAGTTTCTGGACCTAGAGAAAAAAAGAGCTTTTAAATAAGTTTTAAAAAATAATTTTATTACAGTTTTCTATAAACTACATAATTATAATAAATTATAATTTTTCTTTTCCTCAGTGATGTCTCCTCTAATATTTCTTTAACATTTGTTGATAATAGTGTGATGGAAATGAGCCAGAGCAAGGGCCTGGCACAAAGTATCTTCCAGCTTTGTATTTCCTGTTAAAAATGTTGAAGATTGACAAGTGGATGATCTGACACAATCAGACAAGTCTTTTGTTCGGATGTACTCTTGCAGAGCTGCTGCTTGTGTTTCCTTCTAGTTACCATTCTGTCCATCTTGTCCAAGACTGTTACAACAGGTTACAGTAGAAACTTCAGAAAGGCTTTTATTCCTTCCATCATGTTGTTTAAAAATGTACTTTTATACAACTGATAAATATGATACTATATTTGAGAAGCAGAGTAATTCTTTCTAGATTTGTATGAATATATGAAGAGTCATTCAATAAATACCTTAAAATGCAGGAAGTTATTTGCAATCTACTCCTACAAAAAAACTTAGGAGCAAACACATTCTTGTAAGTTTAAAAATTGTAGATTTAACAGGTATTTTTTGTGTTTGTTGTTTATATGCTGTTGTAGTTTTCTAGTGGGACTTTTATCCTTGTAAGTATTCTTATCTCTCAGAGTATGAATCATCTTTTCCACATAATTATGACCACACTATTCAACAATTCTCTGTCTTATATGGAAACCAGCTTAATGACTGTGCTGTCACAGAGATCAGATTATGTCAAATCCTAATTTTGTTTTAGTATCGAACACTGCCTGTACAACTTTTAAAAGAAACAATTGGATTAATGAAAAAAAATAAAAAAGTTACAGATCAGTCATGGAACTGAACAAAATTTATCAGCAAGTCTAAAACATATACGTTAGTTTTTAAATGATATTTTCCAAAACCATGCAAATATTTAAGTCCCAAATTCTACTGATTCTTGTCTTGAAATAAGTATACTCTCAATGACACTCTGTTCCATCTTTGTGCATTAATTAGCAACTTGAAAAGCAGTTTTCATCTAATCTAAATTTAGATACCTAGCTTAGATACTGTAGGAAAACAAGCTTCTTAAATAATCACCTTACTTTTTTATTTCTCTGTACCAGAAATATTGGGAGATTTACAATATTTTACATTTTAATTTATTTTCTTACAATTAAGATTACAATTACAATTAAGTAGTTTCTGCTGGTAGAGTTTTCACCTGGCAATTAGTGGGAAGGAGAGAGACATTGAGAGTTCCTCTAAATTTGGTAAGGGATTTTAAAGTTGAAGGCATTACTTATATCTATTTTCATATATAGGCTGGATTGACCTTGGTGCCCACACAGATGTTTTACTACTCACCCTCCATCAAATGGGCAAGGGGAAAAAAGTATCATTGACAGCTTGTGGATGGAGATAAGGTCAGGGACACAACTTACCAATTGCCATCAAGATCAGAACAGACTTGAATTAGGTATATTCATGTATTTTATTTCATAAATTTTGTTGCAATTACATAATTGCAACAAAATAGGGTGGTGAGAAGAAAAGCTAAATTAAAAGCATCTTTTCCCCATCCCTCACTTCTTTCTAAGCTCAGCTTCATTCTGACTCTTCTGACCCTTAAGTAGTGCTGGGGAATGGGGAATGGAGAATGGGGGTTACAGTCAGTTCTTACTTTTGTGTCTATGACTCTTCTGTCCCATTGCACTCAGGCTGCAGTTCTTCCAGAACTGCTCCAGAGTGGGTCATATCCATGGTGTACAATCCTACAGGATCAGGCTGACCCAGTGCAAGGTCCTGCAGGTGGATATCTGCTTCATCTTGGACCTCCTTGCCTGCAGGGGAACCCTCAGGCCCCCCTGACCACAGCCTGAGCCCCACTCTGCAAGGGAATCTCTGCACCTCCTCTCCTTCTTCATGGCCCTTTGTGTCTCTGGGGCTGCTTCTCTCACATATTCTCACTCCCCTCTCCCAGCTGTTTTGGCACAGATATTTTTTACCTGATCTTAAACATCACAGAGACTCTACCAGTGTTGCTGAGAGACTCAGCTTCAGCCAGCAGTGTGTCCTTCTAGGAGCCACCTGGAACTGACTCTGCCCAATGTGGGGGCAACTTCTGGTGTCTTTTCAAACAAGCCACACTTGGAACCTCCAGTATTAACAAAATTTAGCCATATAAATAAAATACTTAAATAAAAAAATACTTAACTCTGGGAGTACATTTTTTTCATGGGTTTTATTTTTTCTAATACGTTTATAACAAAAAGTAATTATATTGGCTATTTTCACTTTATATTGACTCTTGATGGATTAGAAAATGTTAAAAATGTCTTTACATTATAATATGCGCCACTTGGATCTGAATGATAAAAATACAATAATTTGGGGGCATTATATATTTTAGGTTTAATTTTGGGAAAAAAATGCTTCAAATAATATTGAAATAGAATGTGTGGGAAGTAATTGTTGAGTTGAATGTTAAATCAAATTAATCACATACTTAGGAAAACTGAAATAGATACACTGTAAAATTCCTAATCCTAATTTTGGCTACAAGTTATCAGTGCTGAGGTAAAAGGTAAAAATGTGAGAAAACAAGAGAAAATTGGGTCTCCAGGCTAGAAGACAAGCAGTGAATGAATAGTGGAGCAAGAATGGTAAACTGAACCACTGGTAAATAAACAGGGAATAGCAAAATCAAGCTTTGCTTTAGCAAAAAATGAAAAAGCTTTTTCTTCTGTATACTCTTTGTAGAGCCTTTTATTTAGTATACTAAGATGAGGGGAGACTCTAGAAATAGGAGAAAGAAAAATATACTTCTCTGTAAAACATTGGCCACTCCTGCAATCATGAATAATTTATCTATAATGTACAACAGTATGGAGTTGGCTATAGAACGCTTTGAGAAACAAGAAAAGCAAATTTTAAAATAATGTATTGTCCTTCTTTTTGAAGGTACATATTGGCTTTTCAATTACCTGCTGAATTCTAAGTTGAAATTCTTTATTACTACTACTTAACAAAATTTCCTTTTATAGCAATGATTTGCACTAACTGCCATTAATCCAGCAATATTTAATGTTTTGAAAGGATTACAATACATTGGAGGATAAGAATTAAGAGATTATTTCTTAATTAATTATCTGACCCTTGGAAAAGGGAAAACTCCTGTGTTTATATTCTGATTTAGTAATTTCTTTAAAATTTCTTTAAAAAAACAATACTTGCTCATGGCTTGCAATAAAACTAGATAAGGTCCCGTCTTTCTCATCTCCCATCTCTCTTTCACATTCCAATAAATAGCCTTGGTTTAGGCCACTCTCTCTCTTGCTAATGTAAAGAAAGGCATGTAAAATTATTTGTGGTCAAATACGTGGCAAATAATTGCAAGGAATATAAAATCACTGTCTCTTACTTGTAAAACAAAGCCTTAGAAATAAAACAGCAAAATATTATATCTACTATAAAAAAATATTATACCACAAAAAAGCATAGGCAGACTTAATCCATCATGTATTTACTATAAAAAGGCCTATGAAAAATTATCCAATTTTATGACAGCTAGAAGTTTGTAGTTTTGTTACTAATTATAGCAGATCACCATAATAGTAGGCAGTATGATATACAGACAGAATTTATGCATACACCTTGTTTTAAATCTAGTGCTTAAATGCCAGCTTTCTAGAATAAAGTAGGCATTTTAGCTTTATTTATTTCTTATTTATGTCTTTTGCAAGAGAGGATCAAGAGTTGAATTTATGCTCCTTAGGCATATCTGAAATTATGTACAAGAAATGCCAAAACCCTTACACAAAGAGCAAAAAAGGTCACTTTAGCCGTCTTGCACAAGAGTGAATAGCATCTGCATCTGAAAAAGCAGCTGTTGGGGAGACTGATGGGAGGTCCCTCTCAGACTGGCCTTCCATCAGAGGCCAGTGGTGAAATTACTGTCACAAAAGGCAGACAACACTTTCATGGACCTACAAGTGAGGCAGGTTGCATTCCCATGAATTGTCATTCATGTCAGAACATTTTCTCTTCCATAAAACATGAAGAAGCAGTTAGAATCAGCTCTGATGCAAATAACAGAAAAAAAGTCCGACCTGGGATTTATGTTCATTAGTATCTGCTTTTATTGTATCCCTGTTTCTGTTTCCCAGAATGCCTAACACTTTCAGATATTGCTAGAAACAAATAATTTTGATGTGAAGAACCTACTGTTAATATGATCCTGCTTATTATATGAGCTATGAAGATGAGAGAATTTTCACAGAAATATGCTGTACTATAAATACTGGTGTAGATTTTAGGTATCAATGGGTAACACAAAGACTGATTTATTATGTTTAAAATCACTTTGGTAATTTTA
>VWYI01008163.1:52964-102819 GCA_013399455.1 Anthoscopus minutus | reverse complement strand
ATATATACATATAAATATATATATATATGTATAGTTACACAGTTGTGTATGATCTGCCATGCATATTTTTTGAAGCATACAAATAATACTTCGCATATACAACCTGAAAGGTAAAACCTCCTATCCAAGTCCAGAAGATTTCCACTGCAAAATTTGGTATTTTAATAAACTTTTTCTCTACTTTAGTTTGAAAGATGGAGGCACATATTCTAAAGATATTACAAGATATGAAAGTGGAGATTTTGGGTGTTGCCTTCTGCATGTGTATTCAAAATTGAAAAGAGTTTGACAAGTAGATATGACTAATTTCTCTATTGCCTCTATTTCACTTTGTGGGTATTCACCTTCGGAATTTATCTGAAACTTGTTTTTTAAACTAGATGGCTGGAACTGAACTTTTGGAACTGCAAGATATCCATCAGTTAGGCAGAAATAATTTTTATGTGGATTTATTAAACTCATCTCTTTTAACAAAGCTAAATTGTTATGTGATTGTAAAAATAGAACACAAATATTTTTGTAGGTATGGGAAAAAACAGGTGGTCATTTTTGCATCTTTCATAGTTTCATTTTAGTTTAAGCAAAATCTCCTTAACTACAAACAACTTAAAATTTAGGAGGTCTATGAAGTTTCAGAACATGAGAGCTATTCATAACAAATAGCTAGGCATAAATTATTGCTGTTTAGATGTCAGTGGAATGGAAATACTTTCCTTCTGTCTCAACTTTCTATTGTTTACTTAGCAAAAACTGTTGCTGCTAAAACTTTTCCTTCACATGCATAGGTGGTATGGGATTTTAGAAACTTAAGACAGAACTTACAAATCAAATTACATTTTTGTTTTTTTCTGTTATTTGCATTGTAATTTCTGTGCAGCACTGAGTGGTAATCACTTTCCAAGTTTACAGAGGAGTTCTGTGTTTTGATTTTCATTGAGGATTAGCTATCTCTGTGGATGAGGATTAGCTATCTCTCTTTTGATGTCAAAAGACTGCCAAAACATTATGCCAGGCGGGAATGAAAGTCACAGTTTTGGCAGGTACTAGATAAACATGCATAAACCATAAATAATATTGTGTTATTGGCATCGTTGATGTTGTACTGCCTACATGTCTCTAATTAGGAAATAAAGTCTGATGACTATTTGAGACAAATTATTGTTATAAAGCAGAAAATGAGTCTGACTGTGCAGCAAGGATAAAAGCCTATAGGAAT
Organism: Anthoscopus minutus; assembly: GCA_013399455.1. NCBI lineage: Eukaryota > Metazoa > Chordata > Aves > Passeriformes > Paridae > Anthoscopus > Anthoscopus minutus. Next base: position 101,603 of record VWYI01008163.1, on the reverse strand, counting down.
AAAAACTATAGGAAACTGGGCAGTGCAGCAGCCTCTGGAGAAGGATACCTGAAGACAGCCTAGAGAAAGGACTTGCAGCCTGTGGGGCACTGCTATGCAGTCCTCACAGAGGACAGCTTCTGTGAATAAGAGCAATCGCAGCAATGCTATGTGAAGGCAGGTGGATTGATTTGTGCTATAACTCTGCAATTCTGTTTAACTTCATGTTATTGCTCTTCTGAAGAAGAAAAATCTATTGTTTTGGGTGAACCTTCAGGAGTATTTCCCTATCACTTCTGTTGTTCCATTGATGAGTAAATAAGGAATTATATTTTCATCACAGCACTAAGAAAAATGCAATCTCTATACCTTAAAAAGGTGTGCAAAACATATATATTCATCTTAAAGAACAAGATGGAACAATCTGAAAATGGAAAATGAGGTGTTTCTTCTCCTTCTGCTTGGGAAGATAGCTTAGAGTTTGTAAGTCATGGCAAATCAATATAAGTGGGTGCAGGAATCAAAAGCTCATTGCTGATTGTAGCTCAAGATCAAAGACTCTTTGTGTTTCCTCTAAAGGCTGATTTTTCAGCCTGGCTAAATATATAAACACACAAACAAACATCCTTGATCTTGAGGGATAGCCCAGATGAAGTGAATGGTGCAATGACATCCAGTGAACTCTATGTCATGACAGAAGTTCTTGCTGAGGAGATTGCATGGAATGAAATTGCATTAAATGGTAAAGAAATTAAATATTAAGGGGTAAAACACAGGTTCAAATCTGAGTGCAAGATGAATCCTTTCAAATCCAGCCAAGTTGCAAAAACATCTTCCAAAGTTTAGCTGTTTGACATGGTTTTAGAATAATTAAAATGACTGTTTTATCTGCTATCCTGCTAAAATTAATGTAAGAGTGATTCCCAATTCAGTCGCACTCTTCCGGCATGCAAGTAAAATTCCCATAATATATCCCACAGAAGCCTCATCAGCTGCTCTCACAGGGTGCTGACACAGCGTGCTTCATCCTCTTTTGATTGTTGCTTGCAGCACTCAGTTTCTCAGATCTCACAGACCCTGCTGCTACATGTGGGGAAAGGCTACCTTGAGTACCCCATCTCTGGGAGGTGTCACTGGCTGGGAATGACAGGGACAGGCTCATAAATAGCTCAGATGGCAAAAGAGAAGAAGCAGGAACCTAGTAAAAATTCTGGAGTGGCTGTGAAGATTAATGTCAGTTCTTACTGTCCTTCCAGAAATGTTTTCCTCTATCTCCTGCTTTACAGATCTTGTAGCTGGCTGTGCATGGACCTCCCTAATACCATGCCCTGAGTGGTGGTACCTCCACAACTGGTGTGAAACCCCTGAACATTCCCATGTTTTGACTACATGCAAAAGCCTCCTTACATAGCAACATCAGTGGTGGGGGTGAAGAGCCTTGCTTTGGGCAATTTTCATAGAGTGTTATGAGTCAAAGGTGTTTTGTCACCAGCAGTCTTCCTGGATAAACAGGGTGTTCATGGAATTTTTTCTTCCTTAATGAACACACTTGTTTCCTTTTCCTGGTGTCCTTGAAAGCCCCTGAAGAGAAGGCAGAATGTACTGGCAATATGTTTCTCTTTGTCTCTGCTTGCCATGGGTTCTTTGCTTGCTCTATTCATCTCTGCATGTTTTAACACCTCTTTTTTTACCCTTGCTTTTGGAAAGCTATCAGGACTTTCTTGTGTCATCATGAATTCTCTTTTTAGCCAGGCAGCATGTGTAGTCTTGACTTTGCTTTCTTGTAAAGATTTTCTGCTTTCTCTTCTTGGGGTTTTCTTTTTCCCCTTTTTCTATCCCCCTTGTTTTTGGGGATTTGATTTGATTTGGGTTTTTTTTGTTTGTCTGTTTGTTGGTTTGTTTTTTGTTTGCTTGATTTGGGTTTTTTGTGGGTTTTTTTGGAGAGGGGGCTTGGTTGGTTGGGTTTTAGGGTGGTTTTTTGTTAGCTTTTTGGTTTTGTTTTGGATTTGTTTGACTCCTGATAGAAATAATTTACAAAAACGTAGAAGAGTTGAACTAGCCCTAAACCTGAGCCCTGAGGATCCCCAACAGTGACTAGCTACCAGCCTGATGTGACCTTATTTATTACACCTCTTTGAGTCAAGCAATTGGTCATCCAAAATATCATAGGCTTGTCCAGCTGTCCAGTGAAATACTGTGAGAAACACTATCAAAACACTTGCTAGAATCCAAAACTGCCACATCTTCTTGCTCCCCTTGACCAGCCAGATGGGTGATCTTCTCATAAAAAGTAATCAACCTGGTTAAGCAGCACTTTCCTCTCATGAACCCATGCTGGCTGTGACAAAAGACTGCTGTCACTAAAATGTCTTTTAATGGGCAAGGTTCATGTCCTTCGTGTGCAGGGCCCCCAGAGCTGATGCAGCACTGCAGGTGGGGTCTCAGCAGAGCAGAGCAGAGGGGCAGAATCCCCTCCCTGGCCCTGCTGCCCACGCTGCTCTGGATGCAGCCCAGGACACGTTTGGCTCTCTGGGCTGTCAGTGCTCATGGCTGGGTCATGTTATGCTTCTTGTCAAGCAACACCTGCAAGTCCTTCTCTAGGGACTGTGCTCTGCTCTCAATCCATTCTGCACCCAGTTTGTATTTGTGCTTGGTAGTGCCTTGCCCCAGGTGCAGTACCTTGCATCTGATTTTATTGAACTTTACACTGTCTAGCCCTTGAGCCTGCCCATGTCCCTCTGGATGGCATTCCTTCCCTCTACACTTGACAGCTCGGGGTCCTTGGCAAACTTGCTGAGGTTGCACTCAATCCCATTGTTCATCTTGCTGACAAGGGTGTTAAAAAGCAGCTATCTCAATACCAACCCATGAGAAACTATCAACTACATAATTAAGGGGCCACCCAGACCAGAATCAATAACTGGAAAGATAATTGGCATAAATATTACTAGAATTAACAGAAGTTTATTGGTTATCATGCAGCACAAACCACTTTTTCTTGTATCTTACACCATATTTCAGTTAGCAAAACAAGCTTCATTATATTTTTGTTCTCTCTGCCTGAAAGAAAAGCATACATTGAAAGCTTTTCTTTTTTAACAGTAAAAGTAATCTAAACATATAATGTAAATATATGATAGTCCAATCAGTGACATGAACTGGTTAGAACATCAGCAATCAGGAATGAGAAATGTAGTGTAATGTATCTTGTTGCATAATACAACAACTGCGATATACAAATCCAACCTATCTCTTCCTTAAGTAAATTTTTAAATACAGTTGGAAGAATAGGACCTCTTTAAGGGAGTCCATTATACTTTTATTATCTGCATAAAATGATAGTCTGTCCTCACATTTCCTAACTGAGATACGATCACCTGCAAGAGCTATTCTGCAGGAAGTACTTTTTGCCATCTAGTAAACAGTGTTTTCAGGGGAATGTATAGGACTGAATTTTCTCTCTCTCTCATTATAAACTCATCCAAAAGTGGAGCTAGATTGAAAAAACCTAAAGCAACAAACAAAATAGTATTGAAGCCGGATGAATAATCTATTTTCTGATTTGGGTCAATTCTTCAAATAGCTGGGAAAAGATCAGCCTAGGTCAACAACAAATAACTTTCTTCAACATCTTCAACGAGCTGAAAGTTTGCAGAAAGTATTTTTATTGTAATTTAAACTCACAAGAGCTAATGCGTTGTTAATATATCATACAATATGGCATTCTGTTTACGAATGTTTTTCAGAAGTAAACAAAACATTAGGTGGAATGTCCCATGGAATATCCGTGACCAGAAAAATTATTCGCTTCTACAAATTAAGAAACACAAACACCCAATTTTATTTCTCTTTCCGTGTTCAGTTGCTTTTTCCCTAGATTCTGATACAAACAAGTTTGCTAATGAAATTTAGGTGTTGGAAATAATGTACTTTTTCCATCACAAAATTTTTTGGCCCAGTATCTTACCCAGTTCTCTTTAGGCTATTGTTGGAATATTATTGTCAAGTGCTTTTAAAAATCTGTCCAAGCATATCAGACTTGAAGTTGTTATGGGTAGATCACATCTGAAAAGGCTGTTACTTCTGCACCTAACTGGAAGCAGAGGTTTGAAAATTTGGCCACAGAGATACTCATTACTTGGAAACCAGGAGACAACCAGTAAGTACACAAAATTATTGACATGAGCTGTCAGGCCATTTGAGACAGATTGCCTACATATGATGATTTATAGTTTTTCACACATCTCTGATGTTCTTAGCACTGTGTAATAAACAGAAAAAGAAGACATCGTCCTGCCCTGCTTTTCCTGGAAGTCTGTATTTGAAACAGCATGTCATACCCAGGGATGTCCACCTGACCACACTGCCCGTCACCTGAGAATGTTAGTAAATTTTTTATTCTGTTCTTGTTTCTAAATTTATTATAGGAACATAACTTCCAAGGGTACACTTTATTTTTGAACTAACCTCTATTTAAAGCCCTACTTTTCTAAATTTGATCTTCTCCTGCATCCCAGCTGGAAGTGCAGTGTACTCAAATATGCCAAGGCATGATAGCTTTTTGTTGTGAACTTCAGGTAATGGATGCTGCTGCTACAATGCAGTCTTTGATAATGAATTTTCTTCTGCTGTTTATCTTTCTAATAAGCCATCTGGCAGATTTAGGATGCTAAGCAGTAGAGCTGTATTGTGCCATATATTAATACAAACCTATTGAATCAATCAACAGGTCAGCTTTAGAAAAACAAGACTTCTGAGGCAGACTTCCACGAAAAATGCAATATCTGGCTAATTACCAGATCCTCTTCCTGACTAAATGTCAAAAGGGTTGCAGGGGTAATGCCTCATTAAGATAAAATAGAGGGATGAGAACAATAAGGGCTCGTGGGTATTTAAGGGAGATGGTGTTACAATATGCCTCGGTCAAAAAGAGTTACTGCCTTTCACTCCAAAGGTCCTCAATGCAAAAACACTCACGATGAAACTCTGTGCAAGGATTTAAAGTTGCCAAAGGGCACACAGACTTCCTAGCTGGGAAAGATATTTTGTACAGGCAAACTAGTCTGAATTGTCTGTGCTCTCCTTGTCTTTCCTTGATATCTCTGGCCCAGGGTAGTGGCAGAAAGAGGACTCAAGACTCCTTGTTTAGCTGCTGGGCTGTGAGCTAACAGCAGCCTTGGAGTCCAGGGAAGGAAGCTGAAGTATGCTGTAAGCAGCTGCTCTTGAATAGAGATAGACTTCATGAGAAGGGTGGATTTTTCTTCTGAGAGATGAAATTTCCTTTGTGTTTTTTCAGAGCCAAAACTGACGTAAATATCCAAGGGATTGCAGGGAAATATTTTGAGATATCTGTCTTGACTCCTGTTCCATTGAGAAGCTAGCACCAAAACCCCTGTATTTGTGGGAAGCAAAAATATAAGAAGACAAATCCTAGGTCCTGCCTTTCCCCCTCTTCCTCTGATAAACATTGCATCCAAATCTAGGAGGAGAAGGGTTCAATTCTCATTCAGGATTGCACTTCATGTCTTTTCCACAATTCTCTTTCAAAAAACCAGGGTGTACAATGATGCTTCTTTGCAGGGCTGGGGTTTTGCGACAGGGTCTGTATTTCCCCTGCAGAAGCGCTGTCATAATGCTAGTCCTTTGGCTGGGTAAGGGCTGGAAATCCAAGTCATGGGCTAAGCCTTGACTGCTCATAACTTAAGTCACCCTCAGGACTAAAGATCATGAAATTGCATTGATGAGACTTCTAGCCTCAGCAGACTTTGGTAATTGACCATGAGAATAGGAATGACTCATTCTTCTAATCTGATTCACATTTGCAGCTGTTATTGATTGAATAATATAATACTTGCCTTCTTATCCTTCTCCCTCCAGCAAAGTGACAAACCAAGACATTTTTATGGTGCTAAAATAGCATAAATGAGGCCTTTTTGTCTCTTTTCAAATGTTCTCTTTCCCTGTTCTTCTTCCTCATAGATTTTTCCTCTGCTCCTAAATCTCTTTACCTGTAGTTTCCATATTGTAGCATACTTATATAAATACATGTGTACAAATACAAGGATTTAAAATGTTTCATGCACTTTGTACTTGTCCACTGTTGGTCCATGATCCTTAACCCCAGGAGATCATCAGAGTTCTATTTTGTTCACACATGGCTTGAACATCACAGTACCTTTTTGTCCACTTCTGCTTTGGTGGATGATGATAGCAAGCTCTTGGCTGTCATGCTGCCTCTAGGAAAGCATCCAAGATATCATGGTGAGAGTATGGAAATGAATGTGTTGGCATATTAAGGAGCTCTGTGTTAAAGGAAATTGGTGGGATGGGTTTTGCTTCCAATATTAAGTGAGGGCTCAGGATGACTTTAATTCCCCTTTGAAAAAAAACCCCTCTTTTCCTGTATAGGGGCATTAGTCAAAGTCTTTCTGGACATGCTTTAAATGCAAGACTCATTTTTAGAACCCTGAGAGTGTTAACACTCTTGGGGGCTGAAGAAGCCATTCAGAAGCTTTATTTCAGAAGTTGTATTTCAGAAGTAGGGAGTATATGGTGTATAAAATCCTTCAGTATTATAAAACCAGGTAATTGAAATGTCATGTTGGACTATTTTTTTTTTAATGAAAAAGTAATTGCCTAATGAGAAGAGTCATAAAATAGACTTCTAATTTGAGCCTTTATTCCTTCTGAACGGCTTGATTCTTGTAAATTATCAGCCTAAGTTCTTCAGTCACAGAGGATCTAGTACCTGGTAGCAAAGACTCCACAGCCCTGAAGTCCTGAGGGTTGTGTTTGGCAGTTCTGAGACCCCATTACTGCAAGTCCTCTAGCCAGGCAGGCAGTATGAACACAGTCTGCTTCTGCGTCTTTGCAAAGCATCTTCATGCCCTCCCTGTCATGCCCAAGTCTCTCCTCCACCTGCTCTGGTCTGAGTTCACCCTCATTTTTTCATGTCCGCTCTGCAGCTAAACCGACTTTTTCTGCTGATTGTTGACACAGAAGGACCTTGCCCTGCAACCCCATCCTTCCCTGGGTGGTGGACTCAGCTATCTTTATCCTTGCTTGTTTTTAGTCACTTCTTCTGGTCACTTACCCAGCTTTAATGATTGTATGATTCTGAGATTGGTAGTTCCCAAAAGTTTACAAATTATGGTTCTTGACCCACAGATCAATGTGCTGGTACATTCTAAAACCAGGTAGGTAAGTACAGAAATGCAGTGAGAACAAGGATAAAGAGTTCACATGCAAACCAAGGATAGTGTAGTTGTCTTTGGGTAGCTGAGCACATAGCTCAAAAATTTTCTTTTTTTGCTCACATCTATGGGTAAAACCTTCTCCTGCTCTTTCATTAAATTTCACATGATTTGCAGTAGGCAAACAAGACTAGACCAAGAGGAAGCTACTTTGCAGAAGCTACTGTGCCTATGAGAAAAATTGGCTTGTTCTACCTTTAAACAAGCTTGTGAATTATTGTGTTTATCTAGCAGAAAGTAAGTTGAAGCAACTTCAAGCATTTGGCCCAGAAAATCCCCAACATATTGTCCTTCCATACAAGACATGTGCAAACATGAATGAACACTACTTAAAGCCTTCTCCCCGATCTTGTGCATTCCTGCACAGAGTCATTCTGCTTTACATGTAGTTGAACTGAATAAATGGCCTGTCTTGAATTACATCTTGGATAAACTGGGTGTGTAATGTATCCAGCCAGCTTTAGTGTTCATAACTGTCACTTGTATAACTGAGCAGTGCATTTTTGAGACATTGCCAGGTTCAGAGACATCTCAGAAGAACAATCTGTTCTTACAAACAAAAATGAAATGTGGTAGAGGAAGGCAGCAAGGAGGAGGGAAATCAGTGCTTGATAGGTACTACTGTCTATATCCTATAAGCGCTTCAGTTCTGGAGGCAAAATAATGGAAATCTGTTTAGATTTTAATAGTCTTCTTCATCTCTACAAAGCATTCTGTGGTAGTAACAGAAGACAGAAATAATTCTGTTACTTTATCATACTTGGATTTTTTCTGGCCCTCAGACTCAGGGGAATGGAGTAGGTCATAGTCTCTACACTCTTTTCAAAAAAAGTCTCTTCTTCATAGTAGCAATGAGTAATATCCTCTCTCTTTGCATTTTTTGGATCAGAGAGTCTCTCTCTCACCTCTGCAGTAACATTGTCTGAGTGTCCAAGAGTGAAGACAATAGCTCTTCTAACATTAGAAACCACCATCCAAGCTCATCAAAATATCTGACCAAAGGGACTGTTGGACTTGCAGTAATTTCTCCCACTCAAACCCTAGAACAACAGTCTGGAAGAAGTATACAGAAAGGCTGTACTTCAAACAAGCCAAGGACCTATAGCATCAAAACTTTTTCCACACAGCAAAGGACTTTTCTCCTCCCAGTCCTCTCAGCAGTACCATTCTCTTTGAACAGCTCCCACAACTTTGCATCTGGTTTGACAAGACTTCTTATTTCATTGTGCTCAAACCACCCCAAATATTAGGAGACATCTCAATTATTTCTTCTTTCTCTTCAGTGTGTGACCACTGAGAAGATCACTGCAGGTCACAGTTGCTTTATTATATTAAACTCCCTCTGTTTCTCCTGATGCATTGAAAAGGTCAAAAGCACCAGTCTGTCTTTCTCCTCCCAGGAAAAGGAGCACAAGCAGAGGTCAGCTATGCCAAGGGCGAGTCTTTACATTCATTGTAATTTCCTCAAGAAAAATGATCACAGTGTCAGAGCTAGAGCTGGCATAATAGAGAAACTTCTGCCTTCCATTAAATATAGCTTATTTCTTTCAATACTTAATTCTCATCAAGGCTTAGTTTCCATGGAAAATGTGAGTTATACAAAGAGATGTATAGGCAAGCAAAGAGAAAATGAGAATGATCTAGGTCTAAGATCCATACACGAATTAAGAGTGGTTTATATCCTTTTGTTGGTCCTTGTTCTTCAGTGTGTTCCAAGATGTGTAGGCTCATATCCATAGGCAGTACTCCAGAACCCTAATGCAGACCAGATGCACTTACATATCCTGAGATGAAAAGCTTTAAGAAGACAAAGCTAGTGATTCTGATGGGCCTGTTTTGGCCTTCGCTATGGTGTCTGCCTGTCACTTTTTTGCTAATTTGATCCTTTTTGCAGGACCTTTGACCTAACCTGCAGATGACTTTGTACTTTTATTACTCATCAGCTTAGTATTCTCAGCTATGCAGCTGGTTGTCAAAAACGAGATGAACAAGAGTACAGAACAACTGAAAGATGAACACAAGTGCATGAAAGAACCATAAGAAATTTTTACCACCTTTTTTAAGCTTTTGCAAAACCACTGTGAAAAAGGTTTTCACCAAAAACCTTTTTCAGGTTTCTTAGTTTCTTGCCAAGCACTCCAAGCCTCAATATCTGCCAAAGCAATTGGGAGAACTGACAGTGAGGACTGAGTCCATTCCATCATACCACAAAGGATTTTAAACTCTGATTTCACATATGATAACCACAGAGTGTGCTCTTCACCTAAAAGCTCATTAGAAAGCATGATGGGCAAGCATGCGTTTGGCAGGGCAAGAAGAGATAACATCTGTGCTCTGTATGACAGCAAAAAGACAAAGTTCCTGAATTTGTCTCATTTTGGTGAATGCTCTGATTGATTTTAGAGGAAAATTAACTACTTCCAAGCAAAGTTATTTTACTGAAAAATCTTTTCACAGCACGTAAGCCTGAGAAGATTCAGTACAATTTCCAAAGCTTTGTAACATCACAAAAATAAAAAAATTTGAAGTCGCATAAATATATCTTCCATTGGGATACAGAGGTAGAATTGTTAATTTATTGTTCACTTTTGGTATTTTGGTTTTTTATAAACAATAGCCAATTTCTTATTTAAAGGGTTGTGCAAATTAGCTGCAAAATTGAAGAGCTAGGGCTGTAGAACATTAAGAAAAGAACCCCGAGAAGTATTTCAAGATGTTATTCTACTTTCTCTGATCTTCTTAGTGTAATACACCACAAATAAAGCCCTCCTACCAAACTTAGAGTCATATTTGAAATAATAAAGTTCACCATAGCTCTCTCACATGTGACTGTTTAAATGAAGTGGCAAATTCCTTTGATTCCTGTCTTCTTACCAGCAAGGAGCTTGAAGGCCTACACACCACTCAAATTCATCCAAATCCATCTCACATAAGACATATGAGGTCTGTCTACCCTCCTTAGCATGTCCAGCATAATTCTTTAAATAGCAGGCACCAGACACAATGAGCTTTACAATTAAATTTTGTCAGAGCTTCTCAAAGTTAACACCACTGGTGAAAACATTCTTTGCTGTATTTGTGCTTGTAACAACATACTTTCGCTGAAATTGAGGAAAAACCTAATTTGCTTGCAGATTATTTCTCCTCCTGTCATACATTGAACACTCATGACTGATCATGTGGTGACCACGAAAAAGAAAATGGTGTGATTTTTTGAGGTTGTCCTATGCAGGGTTTGGAGCTGAAATCTGATTTTTGTGAGTTTCTTCCAACTCAGGATATTCAATGATTCTAAAAATAATTACGTTTTACTGTCCTTTTGCTTTCATATTTTTGTTTTTCTCGGCAGTGCTACAAAAAGCAAGGTATTTGTGACAGTTCTAGTTTCCTCTGTTTTCAAGGTAAAGGCTGTGTTCCTGGAAGACAGTCTGTTTAATTATGTGTATCTGGACTGCTTCTGAGAAAAGTGGGAAAGGTGTGAGGAAGGAGATTTTCGTGTCTTTAGCACCCTGACAGGAGCAGATCTCAGAAATCTCTGGTGCATGAGGCTGCCTGGCAGCCAGGCTGGGCTCTGTCCCAAGCCATGCCTGCACTGAGGTCATGCTGCCAGGACATATTGTTCTCATTTAGATATCCAGTGATTCTGCAGGTGGAAAACAAAACAGAAGGAAGTTTTTTGGGCTTTTTCTGCTTTGATTCCAGGTCTCAGCTCGTGGCCCAAAGCAGAAGTGTTTTCATTAGTTTTTCAGTAGCCTTGTGAATGTCTTCAGCAAGAGTTGAATGGAAAGTCTGGTTCTCATTGATGTTTAGCTGCTTGTGGCTGCATTGCAGAAATGTTTTTTCAGATGGATAGGAAGCAATGTGGGATTGATTGCATCTTTGATGGAGATAACTGGGCACATCTACTATTTCTATATGGCATTTACCAGCATTGGTCCATTTTGTAATCACTTGTCATTCTAGCGATCCCTGAAGGCAAACATATCCACTGAACCATGCTTGTCACTGTGGTCCCCTGAGTACAAGTCCAAAATTTTCTCTGTGATAAGGTACTTACCTAAGTAGTGGAGGGCATTGATGTTAAGTTTCTTTTGATTAAGTGATTCATTGTATCAGAGGAAGGCACAGGAAATTCTGGAACAGGTAAGAAAGTGAAGGCATATGGGTTAAGCAGATTCATAGTAGAAGTGTAGAACAATAGACACAGAGCCTGCTAGACAAAGCAAGACTACGCAAAGTTATTTCTAGGAAAAAACCAAATAATAAAATGAACAAAAACAAAACCTAGAAAGGCCCTGAGACCATGTGAATTACGAACAACCAGATTTTCAAACAAGCTTCTGGCTTCTCCTGTCTTTAAATAATTTGCAAACTGCTGTCTATAAACAGTTCTGTGTAATTGCTGAATGTTAATATGTTTTTATTTAATCAAAATCCAAAATAAACATTCAGCCTAACAACAACCAAATAAACTGTCTCCATAGTAGCCCTCCAAGATGGGAAAATTTAGGCTGCAAAAAAGGTATCTACTGTTGTCTGGAGGAGCAAGACTGTCAGGTGTTCTCAGATTAAACCAAAGGAAGAATTGTTCATCTTCTCTGTATCTGACACAGCGGTCAAAATACAAATGCAACCTTTTTCCAAGGAGGTGCCTTGCTGGTACCAGCACAATTTTACTGTGCACCACTGCTGTGCACAGTATTGAACCATGACAATGAGACCTTTGCCACACTCTGTTCTGCTAAACCTAGGAGCACACAGTAGGAATATCCCAGAGAAATTGATGCCAGATGCAGGCTGAGCTGTACAGGCTTTTGATTACTCCTAGACCATGTTGGGCTTCTAATACAACAAGCAATCTAAGGAGGGGTGGGAAATAAAATTGAGATTTGAGTGTCTGTGCAAACACATAGTAGATGATATTACACATGTGGTTCATTCTCCTTATTCAAGACCTAATAAATAAGGAATTAGAAGATTAGCAAGGGGAAAATTAAAGCAAGGGTGATAGGGAAGTCATTCTCGCAAAAGTTAGCACACATGCAGCTGGGCATTTGGCAATGATTTATGGTTTAATTGTGTTCAAACTTGTCAAATAAGTTAATTTTAAAAGATAGTAATACCTCATAGTTTATAGTTGGACATTTGCAGTCAGAGCACGGTTTAAGGAAATGACTGAAATGATATGAAGGACCAGCTTTCTCCTTTCCAGAAAAACTAGGACACCTCTGAAAAACTATGCATTCAAAAAAGGACAAAGTGAAGAAAACACAAAGTTCTATTTTGGCAACAGGTCAAAATGGACCTCTTAATGAGGTCATGACAGAGTTTGGTAGGTGCACATAATGGCAGAGGAACTGGCAGAGCTTTTGCCCTAAGAGTGGTAATAAAGATAATACCTGAAAATTTGAACTCAGGAAGCCAGGTGAGTGTCACAAAGGGAAGGTTTATTTGCCCAGAAAGACAGGGCTGGAAAATTATCTCAGAAACTCCTTTATATGTCTGACGTCTGATATGTTTTTTAGATTCCCAGCAGAATTCTGTAGTGGGCATGTGTGAAGATGAAGATCTGAAAGTTTCAGAAATATGAACAGAAGAAGGGAGCTGAATGCTGATGATGGTATGTAGGAGTGAGCATCAGCACTTTCACACTGCTTAGATGTTAAAGTGAGTGGAAAGAACATTGCGAATCTATCAAGAGATAAAAGGTAGGAACAGAGAAAAATTAAGAGGGAAGTGAAAGGACTGAGTTTTGACAGTACTAGGTCATAACTTCAAAGTATGTTTAATGGTGAAACTTTGCTGATGCCACCTGAACTCATCTAATTTCCCAGAAACTGAGGATCTTAGTTGACCTGAAAGAGATACAGGCTAGAAAGTGAGGACTGTGAGGGCAGACAGAACCTGGACTGGCTTGTTGAGGGGGGCAAGCTATTCCAGACATATTCAGAGGTATTAAAGAATCAGTTACACAAAACGGTGCCAGGATTGATAGAACTGGGTATGAGGACATGACAACACATAGGATGGCCTGATTCATGCTCTTTCCAAGAACAGCAAGGATTTTTCCTCACAGCAACTGAAGAGCTGGAAATAGGATTACTTCATTTTTTTTGTCACTAAAAACTTTGAAAGAAAATACAAATTAATTAGGCTGATACCAACTCAAAACAATTTCTTGTGGTTGAGAAGTCACATCTGAGAATGACTGGAAAAGCAAATGTGAGATGAGATGAGATGAGATGAGATGAGATGAGATGAGATGAGATGAGATGATGAGATGAGATGAGATGAGATGAGATGAGATGAGATGAGATGAGATGAGATGAGATGAGATGAGATGAGAACAATAGCAACATTCAGAGGGAAGTCCACCAGTTGCTTCTCTGATGCAAACATATTTTGTGAAGGGCTTCTTTCAAAGCCACACAAATACACACACACAGACACATCAAGTGTGTTCCACATTCAAGTGGAATGGATTTTTTATAAAATGCAAGGAATTTGTATTCCTTCAGAGAAATCTGGGGCTTTTTATAAACTAGGAGAAAGACAGCTGCCTTTCCCTGAGAAGGTCTCTTTTCCCTGGTTCCAAATGGGTTGTGAGGACTAGAGGGGGAACAGAAAAGCTTATTTTTTTTCATAGACAATCACAAGTTCAGACACATGAAATCCACAATAGGTAGTTGGATTTCAAACATAATTGTGTCCCAATTCTGACAACAAAATATTTGTACCAAGTTGTCAGAGTATAAAATACACACCCTGCAGAAAAAAATCTTACCAAGGATGGTTAAGGCAGATGTTGAGGATGTCCCATGGAACAAAAGGGAAAGCTACCAGTTTTCTGAATAGCTTTATTTTAACACACAGACTTCCAGGGACCCTGACCATACATGCCTGGATTTAAAGCTTATTTTCTTCATCAAAAATACCCCCAACATACACTGAGCCACAAAGGCTTGAGCAACACATATCATATCAGGATCAAACATTCCACAAAACTTCAGAGTTTGTCAAATCCAAGGTTTCGCTCTTTCTGACTTTATATAGAATAGGTAGTTTTGTGCTTCAAATGTGATTTTCTTTACTAACAGAGAAATTCTTGGCTGAGTGGTTTTATCTGTGATGTCTTCTTCTATGATACCACTAAAATAAATTAATGCAAGCTGATATGTATCAGAGAGAAAAGAAGACATAAATTTGTAGCAGATAATTGGAGACTAAATGTTTATTTCAGACTGAGCTTTATCAGTGCTTACAATTCAAACTTCCATTACCAATACTAGTTTTTTCTGAAAAGTTTCACAGCTTTATTGTGACAAGGCCTAAAGTGGATATAAGTGGAAGGGATAGCTACACATATGAGTAGATGGAATTCCAACATGTCAAGCAAATGCATTCTCCTGATTGAGCAACTGAGTGAACAATCAAGCTCTTTAGACAGCCTGATGGAGTAAAAAGGGAATTAAATAGCAATCTGTAAGTGTTTTGAGGCAGAACGGGGAAGCCCTGGGCTCCATGTGTCTCTTGGCTATCAGAGTTTCCAGAAAAGTCTTTTTACTGGCCTTTGGATAAAATGTCCAATAGCTGGATAACAGATACTGATGCATGCTACCCCTCTTCTCTGTCTTTCCCCTTGCTCAGATTGCAGGTGCTGCATGTCCTAGTTCTCCTGTCTGTGGCTGAGCTCCCAGCCCACTCCTCTGCCTCGGCTGTGGTGTGGAGACCAGCTGGCAAGGCCAGCAGCCATATGCCCATCCCATGCAGACTTCTCTCAGCAGCATCAGTAAAGAGAATACATAGTTCCTTCACACAGCTTTGTTCCCCTGAGGAGCGTTTGGACATCCTTTTCCAGCGCTTTGTCTGTGCTCTGAGAAGCACAAAATCTCTGCTTATCCCGGGCAACTTCCTCATCAGCCAGGGTCACCTGCATGGTTTTAAATTGAGAGAGGACAAAAAAAGCATTCAAAAAGGCTGGCTAATGCAGGAAATTACCATTTCTCCCAGATGAGATCCCTGATCTCTCCAAACAGCACTGGGAAGTGAGACCAGCAGAACCTATTCTCCAAGGGTGGCTTCTGGGGTTTTCTCCACTGCAGATGCACTTCCATGTGTGTTCAGCATTCATTGCTATAATGCAGTGGGCTTCAGTGGGCAATGAGGAAAAAGGTTTGTGTTGATCCTCTTTCCTCTGCAACCTGACATGACATTTCCTATCCCTGCTTGTGATCTCTCCTAGTGCTGGGCCAAATCCCCGTCACATGCTTCTTACAACCAGCACAACTCAACCAGTATGGAAGGAATGATAAATGTCAGTAGGGATTCTAGGCTAACTGCTTATGCAAAAAGTAAGAAAAAAACCCCATGAAAATGAAACCACAAAACCAAAAAAACAACGCCCCCAAAACAAACAAACAAACAAAACCCCACAAACAAATAAAAACCAAACCAAACAAAAAAACTTCCCAAAAAACCCAAAAACCCCAAAAATCCAAAACCAAAAAACAACAAAAAATCCCCAAAACCCAAAAAAAAACCAAAGCAAACCAAACCAACAAAACAAAACCAAAAACAAACAAAAAGCAAACACCAAAAACAAAACAAAAAAAAAGAGAGAGAGAGATTCCCTGCCTTTAGTAGAGCATTACTCAGTCATAAACTATGTACTTTTGAGCTTCTTTTGCTCCCCTGCCAAGACTCTCAGAGAGGGAAAATCAGAATAGATACACAAAAACAAAAATAAAGAATAATATCTAGGAAAGAAAACACCATGTCTGAGTGTGACCATAAATCTACCCACCACTGTTGACCTGTCTGATGTTTTCCCAGTGATGGCAACAGAAGCTATGTGCTTATACTGTATTTCAAAAAATTGATAACTCCAGAGCATCTCCCTTTTCTGCCCTTGCCTTGTCCTGTTGTGTAACTGTGTGTCAGGCCAGGAGCCAGAGCTGACATCACATTGCAGAGGACTGCCCTGGGTCTTGCATAACCCTAATAGGACAGCCACTTAGAAAGTGTTTATGTGCCATTATGTGCCATTGCTTTTCTAACTACTCTACTGCATTAGGAGAGCGAAGTCATTATAGACCAGGCAGAAATATTAATTTTATTTGCATCATTGATGTCAACCATGAGGTATTTCAGTAGGCCTTGATATTTCAGGTCCTGTTCCCATCCCAGTAGGAGAAAAACTCTAGCAGTGCCAAGTAATTGTACCTGACTTCAGTGCTATTGCATTTTATCCCAGGAGGGTTTTGTTACCTCAAAACAATTTGTGATTACTCTGCAGGATATCATCAGGAAGATGCCCATTATGCTGCAGATGAGTTCAGGGTCCATGCCCAGCATCCTATTGTTTATGTCTCTGAATAACAACATTCCTGTTTGCTTGTGGTGTCCTGCTTATTGGGCCCAAAACATCCAACATGCTTTTTAGATAGATGGTAGAAGATTTTGAAAATGGAAGTGTGAGGGAACTAGAGATGCAAATGCATCCTGCTCTGCTTGAAAAGCATATCCTTTTTCTCCCTGTTCCTACTGTGACACATCACAGGACACAGATCCACTCTGCTGCCCTGTAGCAGGCAGGCCCTAGCACATGCTGCTTCCCTCACCTCACTGCTGAGATGGCTCCTGAAGCAAACCAAGATTATTAAATCCTGATGCAAATTAGGAGCTGCCAGCCTGTATCTTTCATTATCCCTGCCCTTCTTACCAAAGGGAAGGATTAAGCATGCAACATTAATCCTGCAACATGGAAGGTGACATGCACTTCGGCTTTCAGAGAGGCTGCTGCCTTTCTGGCCTCTACTTGTTATGTGGTGATCAGTCATGCACCTTCTCATGTGTCTGGGCAAGATAGGATACTACTCAGAAGAAAAAAAATAAAAGGGAGTGGAGGGAAAGGTAAGAGAGAATTTTCTACCAATGGAAATGAAGCTCAAGCCACTGCATCTTTTACTACCATTAAATCTACTTGTACAGGTACAGATGAACTCACTTTAAATGGTGTCAAGAGAAAATTGACTGATTGTTTTTCCTCCAAGTGTCCCTTCTTATTTAACAGTGATGGTGATAATATTAGAGCATCAAATAAGACATAAAAATTTTCTGTTTCATTCTCATCCAGTATTGTATCTAAACATTTTTAGAGATGACAGCTACCAGTATTCATAAAGTGAAGATTTGTTTTGGTAAATTTGTTCCTACCATAATTATGCTGACAAGTTCTTAAAAGAAAGACCTCTCCTAAAAATTTTGAGTGAGATGCTTTGATTATAGTTTTATGCTGAAAGGAATTCTGTTTTGTTGCAGAAACCATTCACATACTGCAGGCTGTTGCTATTCTGCTTCCATATGCTCCCAGGAAATCTTACTTTTTCAGGAGAGTAAGTCCAGGGAAAGAAGATTTTAGGCAATGCATTCTTCATCATGTCCCCTCTCCATTTTCTCGTTTCTGGCCAGAATATTTCCTCTTTGGCAGCAGCAAAGAAAATGCTTTTAAAATGAATTACCATACTCTAAGGAACCAGTTCATAGAAAAATAGTTTGCCCAGCAAATCCTCATGATTTTATAACCATTTTGGTCACTGTAAAAGGTCATACTACTGAAGAAAGCCAAAAAAAACCTGGAATAGCTCTGGTCTAAAGAGTTCTTCCTTTAACTGGTTGCCCACAATGATGTACAGGATTTATAGGACATGAAGGATCCAAACAAAGTACTCCAGGCTCAATAATTTTCAAATAGCGGCTGATTTTAATTTTTTCTTTGGCATTTATACACACATCCTATTGCAAGCTTGATTCATTTATCTTTATGCTGGAAAAACTGTTAAAGCTGGAATGGGATGTCAAGAAAATGGGAGTTCATACATTGAGTGCATATGTGGTTTAGTGGTGTGTGCCATGTGTACACATCACTTACCGGGGAAGTTAAATCACTTTTGGATGCAAATTTCAGCAACTGCTTCCAAAATTCCATCAACTTTCAAACTTTGAAGTTACGTTCTCCACAACCTGTTATTGAAATATTTCTTGCCAGCTCAAAGCAAGCACCATTTTCTGAAGCAGAGATTTTTCTTCTTTTGCTCTGTAGGCTGCAAAGTGATGCTCTTTACTTGCACTTACAGACTGTCTCCCACAAACTGGAACTGACTGTTTTCTCCCTGTTAGGAACACAGCATCTCTTGCACACTGAAGGTTTTTATTTTGTTTTTAAGTTCTCATACTTTCTTCATCACCAATGATAAAAATGAATGCAGTGTTCTTCTGTGCATAAACAGGACTTCATTCATTTACACAGTTATTGGGGAAGCCTTGGAGTTGTGGATGCGCACACAAGCCTGTCAGTCTCAGCAAACTACTGTTCCTTTGTGGTGGGTGCCTAGTACAGTAGTGACATAGAATTTACATGACAAAGAAATTAAAAAGTATCTTTAGCTCTGACTTCCAGATGACTGAAGAGCAAGTTTCAATAAAAGGAGTTATGACTCATGCAAAAGTGCCTCCTGTCACTGGGAAGAACAGCCTTCTGTTTGCTCCTTCCAGGCTGTTTCCTTACAATAGGGGACAGACAGACTAGGTAGTGGTCTCTCTGTGCTCGGAAGCTGTGGCTCCCCACTGCATCTGCTGTTTCAGATGTGTGTATGCTGCAGCTGCTCTGGCCACTGGTGGTTCCTATATTCCCTTGGGCTTTATGCCATCCACTTAAACAACCTTCAGGGTTGTTGGAGTCAGGTGGGCCTCAACGTTGGCTCTGCCTGGGAGGGTGCTCAAGCACATCAGAGGCCTCTTTAGAACTTGTTGAGTTTGGCGACCTCCCAGCACACAAGAAGTGCTCTTGCAGAGAGACTTCCACAAAAAGCTCAGTTAGTGAGGGGAATCATTTCAAACCTTATCTCCCCCTCCACTACTGGTGCCTCTCTGGCTGCGTCCAGCCTCCCTTGCCCCATGCCTCTATAGCTTTTGCCAAACATTCAGGTTTTTTACTGCATTTCCCCTCGTTCCCATTATAAAAAAGTACAGCTGATGCAAATATTGCCTCTCTGGGGAAACTGGTCTTTGCTGGGCAATCACTGTCGCTGTAACCTTCCCAATGGAGTTTAATTATGTGCTTGTGATTAAGCAATTATGTATTACCAGGAACAGAGTAAATCAACCCTTTTATCTCCACTAACAGGATATTTCCTGTGAGCTTTTCTGCCAAAGGAACATAGGGGAAAGATGGGATGATTCTGTGTGTTACATAAGCATGTTTATTTCAGGAGCTCTCAGCACAGTGTGCTGGACAAGGCCACCTCTGCTCCAGCTCCAGCTCCAGCTCCAGCTCCAGCTCCAGCTCCAGCATGGCCACCCAGCTCCTGCCACGTGGCCAGGGCACCAGACCTGCACAGCAGCCTATGCTAGGTGATTTGATCACAGCTCTCAAGCCCCATTCAGAAGCAGGGAAATAAATTTTAAAGATGTTACGCTCTTGAAGATGAAATTCCTCGGGCTCAGTTGAATGGTCACCCTGCCTGAAAGCACCAGGCTTGCGGAGAGGGGGATCTTGGAGATGCTATGAGTTTTGCTGTGCAGATAAAAGAGAAAAGAGGCCACCCAGGCTCTCGCTCGCTGGCTTGCTCTGTGTTCAATTAGGTTGTTCACTGATGGGCTAACACTGCAGAATGGATTTTCCCACTGATTGATCTCTTAATGTAAATGAGTTATGGTTTTAAACTCAAACCACACCATAGTTCCTTTTTTCCCCTTGGAGCTGTTTGTCCCTCGTATTCTGTTCCGAGTGTACTTTCCCTCCAGTGGGTATTTGCAACACTATTGCAATTGAAGGCCTACATTTTCCTTGTTTCTGTAATCAGCTCTGAGGTGGCCATTTGCCTCAAAATGTCTGCATTTATTCATTATTTTTCCTCTCTCTTCTCTTGTACTGTTTGAAAAGACTCTGAAAAGTTGACTCCTGCAGCTCCTTCACCCAGGTTTTTTACACAGAAATAAATAATATATGCTATGTGTGACTTTGTCCCACAAACAGCTACAAAGGCATGATTAACCAGCAACGCTTTGAGCACACTGAGATTCACTCAGGTGTCATAAAACTTAACTTCAAAAAAGAGATTGTTCTTTTTGAATACAATATATACATCTCTTTAGGCATATTTCTCTTGTTTGTGATTCACATGTTCCTATTAACTTTTCAGACCTCGATAAGGAGCTTTGCTTTCTGTACCTGAAGCAATAACTATTTAGTGTCTAGTAGCTCACTTCTCCAGAGTCAAACTGTCACTTGAACAGTCTTTTGAATCTATGACAGTAAAAACCCAATAATATGGTGGAAACCAGAATAAGCTTTAACGAAATTATGCCCACTTTCCAAAGCAGATTGGGTCAGTACTTTAGAATCTGAACTTTTACTCTCAAAGTTTGTGTGTTTAGAGAAACAGAAGCAGATAGAAAAAGTGCTAGGAAGTCATTATTTGTGAGTAATATTATAGCTGCCTTATTTAAAAAAAAAATAGGAATTACAAATAAAACTTTTAAAACTTGCTGCTGTCATAAAATTGGAATTTTCCTTAGCCAAGTATGGTATTCCAGAACATTGCTATTTAACATCTAATCACATTAAAATAGGCACTTCATAATACATATTTATGAAGACAGTAGCTCATGAATTTTGAGGTTATTTCTATTAAAAGCAACATAATAACTCTGTCACTTTTGGTTCCTGTATGCAATAAAGTCCCTCAGGTAGAACTGAAGATATTGTGAATTCTTTCAGTCAAGAATAAGTCAAATTGCATTTGGGTATATAGGTTTTAATATAACAATTCAGATTCTTAGATTAAAATGATCCTTTGTTAATTGAGCATCTACTTAAGATAATTTGTATCTTGTTTTTCTTTTTCATGGCCCTGGAATGTAACTGGAAATGACCCCAAATCAGTGAAACAGTGAATAGGTCTGGAATGATTTGGCATAAATCTGAGGTGCTGCAGCCTGAAGTGGGAACAGATTTGCAATTCTGCCTGTGGGTTATTCTGGAAGTTGGGGGTCACAGGCAGTGCTGTCTCCCCTGCTTAGAGCTGACTGCATCCTTTCCCAACATAACTGGGGGTACTGACTCTTCCAGAAGAGACTTAGGACCTTCTGGAGGCTTGGGGAGATAAGGGTTAGCAATCTTGTGCTCATTTTGGTCATTAGTGTTCTGCCTCAAGTGAAGAGAGCTACAATTTAAGGATGGAAAAATTTTTAGCATTATCCTTATGATAGAAATGATTAGGCTTTGGTTAAAAACATCAGGCAGGCTAAATGGCACTTCCAAAGGCATCTGGGGAGATTTGAGATACATGCATAATGACCAAAATCAGAAGGGGAAGATGCTCTCCCAGTGATGTTCCATGGCTCCGTGGGGCAGAAGGCCAGTGGGTGTGTGTACATGCAAGAAGGCTTGAGAGCTGACATTTCCTGTCCAGAACCCTCCTCCACCTCCAGCCCAGTTCTCCTGGAGCTCAGTGTGAGCTTAATGGAAATAAATCTAGTATGGGGGAACAGACTGAACAAGGGACCAGAAAGCTAGGATAGTGGAAATTTCTCTTTTGACCATGCAGCAGGACAGTCCTTTTGTCACATGTCCTTTTGTCCAAGAGCTCATACACCTATCACCTGTGTCATCCAACCCCAGCCTCCTGCCAGTGTTTCACTTCAGTGCCCCTTCCTCCCCCCCATGGCCATCAGGAACCAAGTCTGCAGCTCCTCTGCAGCAACTGGACGGGGTCCCAGGATCTCACAGAGCTCCTTGTTCCTCCTCAGCAACACCCAGGGGGACAAAAAAAATCATAGGAGTTAAAGAGTCAGCTTCCAAAGTGCTGAGCTGTTTGATTCTCTTTTACGGCTGTGCTCATTCCCATGGCTTCAGCTTGTTCCACAGCCCAAAACAGCAGTAAGGAGGGCTCACTGTGTGTATGGTAGAATGACATCTCACCCTGCCTGCACGCACACCAATAAGCGTTTCTGCAGAATACGAATTCTTGAAAGCATTGCCACAAGTCGCAACAGCTGTCTTTGCTCAGCAGCTACAGCAGTGAGGTCAGTTTTGTGCTCCCAAACAGGGATTTTTACCAAATTCTGTGTTAGATCAAGGCGTGTGTGTGCATGAGCCCCATGATATTGCTACCTTAATAGAGAGTGACCAAAAAAGTCATCTGAAAGTCATCAATTTCTCCATATCAAGGCCCTTGTAGACCAGCTACTTTTCATTATCCCAAATTTCAGAGCCTGTCATCATTTATCTATTTGCCCTTTGGACTGCAGATGAAAAATCTGCGCTGTTTACAAACTACTGGATATGCAGTTTCTCATCTAAACACAGAAATCTAAACACATCTCAAAGCTGTTCACTTGCCCCTTGGAGGAATTTATTGCATTTTTTAAATTTCTCTGTTTCCTCCCTCTTACAGTTTGGATTCAAATACTTCCTCTAATACAAATATTTAAAGAAATTTAGTTCTTTAAAGTCTGAGAGTAGCAAAATCCATACATGAGGGGGAATTCTGAAGAGAACAAAAGAACAAAAACTCAGCATGTTACAACAAAGACTTAATTACAACTATTTTTTCTGCAGACAGTAATATTTCTAAAAATCAAAAGCCAGTTGCAAATTTCCTTGGTCCCTTCCAGATGAGAAGAAAACAAAATTAAAACACTTCAATGAAGAATAATAATGAAATTAGTTCACTATCAAGAACATGTAATTGAAAATTGTCAAGAAAACACACTTAGAGGGACAGGAGTTCAAATAAGCTTCTTGCATGATAAAACAGTAGTGCTCTTAACTATGAGCTGCAGTATCAGTAAGTTGTTGACCATTAGTACTAGGAAAACCCACTGCATTTATTATCCACTCTCCCATGACTCATACAGAGCATTATTTGTACCACCACAAAATGAACATGACAGATTTTCTCACAACTGGTTATATGAACCTCCCGGAGGAAGGTTGGTTCAGCATCTATGAGAAGGACAGTCATGGCCAGATATAGACTTATTCTTACCCAATTTCTATCTCCTCCAATTTTATACAAATATCAGCATCATGTCACACTTTCAGTAGTTCAGAGATCATGAAGAAAGGTTATCTGATTTTTTCAATTAATATTTTTTTTCTGCACTGAGAGTCCCCTTTGGGGAAAGCCACCTGTCCTGCCCTCCTAGAGAGCAGAAGGGGCAGGTTTCTCATGAGGTTTTCCTTCTCCTCATGAGATTTTTTTTTCCTCCTGTCTGGGAGTAAATTAGTCAAAGTAGGACATTTTTGCTTGAGACAGGAACAATACAATAATTTTATGCTTTGTAAAGCATAAATGCAAAATGCAACTGCTTCCACCTAAGTAACTTCAGTATTTCATCAGAAATCTGGTAACTTTACTATTTCATCAGAATTCAGGCAGATTTTCCTGACCACCAATAAAATAGTAATAATAGTAGTAGTAGTAGTAGTAGTAGTAGTAGTATATAAATGCAGTTTTCTGAGCAATCATCATTGCAGAAATGCCAGCGAAGGCCAAACTCAAACCTGGATCTCTTCTGTCTGGCAGCTGGGAGAGATGGTGTGAGTAAGGGTGGTTTGGGACGGCTTTCCCCCTGTTTGGGGAAAGCTGAGGAGGGACGTTATGGCAAGGTCCAGCCTTTCTTCTATGGCTAGGCTTGTGCTGAGACAGTTCTCAGCCTTCAGGAAGAACCATGCATAATTATGTGAAGGAGTCAAGGCTCACTGACTTGAGGTCAGAGATTGAAAAAAAATTATAAAGAAAGCAGGGGTGTTTTGTGTCAGACATTCTGATATTTAGCTCAAGAGTTTGAACAAAATATATTGCTGTTTTGGCACTTCCAATTCTGTCAATAAGGTTTTATTTTGACTTCTTGTCCAGATGGAGTACCAAACCTGGCATGTCTAAGAAGATCTGATTTTGACCATCCCTACTGAATACAGCATTTGAAGGGAAAAAAATAATTAATCTTTCGGCTACCTCAAAAAAGTGTAATTCCTTTGTGATTGACATCTGTAGCAATATTCCCCAGTGTATGAACTCTAGATTTTCTGCTTGTTGAGCAGTCCAGAGTTTTCATAAATGATCATTTTCTCATGCCAAAAGTGCATGCTAGGACCTTCCCTCTGAGCCATAGTTCTGCCTGCAGCTGCAGTCTTCCTAGCTGGAGTCCCATTGCCTTTGAAAGCAGACAGAAGGATGTGGGATAAGAAATGTGCAATTGCTACAGATCCCTTACTGTGATGGCTTTTCCTGAGCTCTTCCACATCACTTTTATAACACCTTTATTACATAGCCAGCTAAATATGAAACTCTTTACTCCAATCACCAGCATCACAAAGTCCCTTCTTCAAAAAGAGTAATTTTATAACTAAAACAATGACAAAGATGCACAACTTCATCACAGAGTCAAGATATACTGTTGCTGCTGCTGAAGAGCTGTGTGGGAAAATAGTCTGGTGCCCTGGAGTTCAAATCTACAGCAGTGCATTCAAGATGTCTGAGCCCTTGAGAGCATTTGCTGGTGTAGTGAATTAAATTTAGAGCTGTGCAAATCCGGCTTTGGATTTAGATTTGTGAGATTCAACTTTGACCTGGCTTTGTATAGAGATTTGGATGCCTGTCTTGTTCAAATATGTGAGTAGAGTGCATTTTGTGCTACTTTGTACTTGTAAAAGGAAAGGGCATAATTTCTATAGAGAATACTTTACCTACTGGTTATAAATTCAGGTTATGGCATCTACTTATGTCTATGTCCATTCTTTTCTTCAAAATCAGGCTTTAAGGTGTCTGTGATAAGAAAAAAATTCAGTCATAGTCTTAATGCAAAGAGCAAACTGAGAGCACACCACCAAATTTTGACAAGTTCTAGACAAAGACCTGAATAACTGGATTAATGTATAGACTTCATGCAAACTATAATAGACAGTTTTTCAGACAGCAACATACCTATGGCTTGTCAGGGAAGTTAGGTTTGTACTGTGTTGTCTTTTAGGTTTTCTGTTTCTTCAATGAGATTAGGGGAAAATAAAGCTGAGGAGAGCGCTTCTGGATGTCCAGAAAGACTCTGGGAAACACTGCATTGAGAAAGACCTCTCTGGACTGGCTTAGATGAACTTTTAACTGCTGAAAAAAACCCAAGCTTGCAACAAAAATGTTCTCATCTACCAGATGAAACCAAAGAACCTCTCTCTAAAAGAACCGGAGAATAAAGACTCCATGTGGCCATCACCCTCCAGCTAGCCCTTCCTCCCCCTAATTAGCACCCACACGTGGGCATCAGTGTCAAAAGCTACACCCCTTTCCTAATCTGGTTTCAAAATACTCTGCCATCTCAGCTGCCCAGACTTCCTGTACTAATGGTTACCATGACAAGAATTTTCTCTTTAATCCCTTTTTAGGGACACCCTTTCATCTACAAGAGTGATTACACTGGTCACAGCTTCCTGCTGAGCCCTGTCTGTCTGCTAAAAGGAAAATGGATATAAAAATGGAAAGCTAGCCAAGGTTCTTCCTTTTCTCAATACAGAGTAACACTATATACAGGCAATAAAAAAAATAAATAAAATTAAATAATGTAAAGCTAAGTAAAATAAAAAGCTAGAAGTTTTTCTGCCCTTTAAAAAAAGAGAATGCTAAAAAATGTAGTTTTTCAGATTCTATCTGATTCACAGACTGCAAACAATAAATTAATCTCATTGAATCTTAGAGGAGAATTCATCTTGAAATCTTAGATGAGTGAAGGTGATTTAGCAGCCTCTGAACTTGATTTGAGAAGAAATCCCTTAGGGCAAAACCTAGAAAGGGTACCCAGTGATTGCATTTCTCAGACATTACGAGTTAAAAGCCACCCCTTGGAGCATACCAGAGTCTATCTGTCCCCACCACCGTATCCTTTGTGCCCACGCTGGCTGCCCATCCAGCCCCAGGATGGGGAGTCAGCATGGGACCAGTGCTACCTGAGCATGCAGGCACATCCCTTGCACTGTCACCATGACCTTTTTAGGACCCACCTACCAGTGAGTCTGTCGGCATTGAGATCCTGAGCACTGTCAGGGTCCCAGCAGCTTTGTAGTTGTGTTGAACAGGACCAGGCACTTACAGAAGATTAAGGGGACCAAACATGGTACATGTCTTTGTCTGCTTAAACACCTCAGCCCCAGAACATGGGCCTTTCACCCCTCCTTTGTCTTTTCCCTGTTGTTGCTTTGCCCACACATCATTACACTGTTGTTACATTAAAACACTGTAATTACAGTCCCCAAGTCAAGCTTCAGTTAAACAAAAACCATCGCAACAACAGCCCAGTTTCCCAGTGGCACCTCCCCATGCACTCTGAGTCTGTGTATCTTGGGGAAACGCAGAAGAAGGAACCTAGAGACACAAACAGAAATTTTGGTAGCTTTTCTAGAGTCAGAGAGCTCTATAAATCCACTTTAGCTGAAGATCTGGGCCTGTTTCATCCAGGAAACCTGATAGAAAATGGGATATACAAAAAGTGTGTGAAAAGAACAGCACATTGAAATTATACCCTTTTTCACCAATGCACACAAAGAGACTGTGCCAAATTTGAGATGACGTTCCCCTTCCTCTTTCTCCCTTCCCCAAAGCTGATGTGCGATTGCGACCCTCAGCCCTAGGTAGGAATGCAGACCTGGAAAGGAAATAGGAATCATTCTCTGGGCTGGTTCAAATGCAACACTGGAAGAGATGTCAACACTCTCTGTAATTCCCAGACACTCACAGGGGCACACACACAGTCATAGGTAGGAAGATAGCTTTTGTCATGCCAAAGGCTTCAGATGTCTCTCTGATATTCCTAATTCTACCAAAAACTCCTCTGCTTTAAGTTGGCTTCTTCCCTTTTTTTTTTTTGCTGCTCCCTTCCCTTGATTTACTCTTCCCCTTGTTCATGCAAACACCATACCTAGGGTGGATTGCACAAGGTGGTAACTGCAGCTCAATCCTCTGTGAACGCCTTTCTCTTCCACCAGCCCAGTGTTTCTGTGATGGTTTGCACACCCAGGGGTGTGCCCAAGCTGAGCAAGTATAGAAGAAAGCTCACACAGAAATGTGCTAATCAAGCTTATTGGAAAGGGAACTCAAAGCTGAAAATGATGTAGTGCATATAAAACTTTTGGAGCTGAATAAAAAATAGAAAATACGTCTTGGATGTCTTTATCCCCAGCTAAAATGCCAAGAGTAATATGAAATTACGGCAACAACTGTGAAAATGAGAGGAAGCAAAGTACATTTTCCTTTCTTCCTGACAGACTCAGTTTTGGACTCTTCAGTGACAGTCAATTAATTTTTTTTTTTGTGTTTTGACATCAGAAACATTATGAACACACAGAGACATGTATTCTATTGAATCTTAAAGCTTAGTTTTAATGTACCAAAGTCAGTGGCCACCGGCAATTGTAAAAATACGGATACTTTAAAACGTCCCTAAAGTTCAAACTTTTACTATCCCTATTTGGATTACTCACAGTGAAGGAGAAAAGCAGGCACTCATTTTTGTATATCAGTGCTGGTAAAATCATCTTGCCAGAGGGATCTTCTTCCACAAGACAGGTCAGATAGTGGCTCTGTTGAGTTTTGGACTGCCAGTCAGCCACCTCCTCCCTTTACCAAGGGCCAAACATTCTTTTTTTTTGACGTATTATAGTACTATAGTCAAAGCTTAAACAAGTTCACCAAGAGCTCACTCTTTACTCCCTGAGGTTTTTACAGGGAGCTTGATCTTATCCAGACATGCTGATGGCTTCCCCTGAGCTCCTTTTCCTCTGCTTTTCTTTGGCTCAGGCATCCTACAGGGAGTTTGTCTCACTCTCTGCATCCATCTCTTGGCTCACTGAGTGGGCATCAGTTCTAATATCGGTGCTCCTTTGTTTGTTTGCTTGCTCTGCTGAGCCATACATGACTTCCCCTTGCTTTCTGAAGCATTTTCCCCTGCCCCCTTAAAGCCTGCCTGCTGAGCTGTTTTAGTTTTGTGCTCCATCACCCCTGGAGCTCAGCCATCATGCCCTGGCACTCCCATGTGGGGCAGAAAATGGGAAGACTGATGCAGGAGTGGGGTAGCAGTGGACTGGCCATGGCTGCTGCTGAGGCTGTTGTGGGCTGGGAGAGCACATCTTTCCAGGGCTGAAGTGTGCTGCCTGTGCTGTGCCTGAAGCCACAGGTGGCATTCCCCAACATGCAGGGCCTGGCACAGCTCTCCATGCCTCGGACTTGCCCAACCTCACTCCAGGTACCATGGAGGGTACACTGTACCTTTGCTGATCCAAGGAAAAAGCTTGAATGGCTCAGGAAAGCACTCTTCCCAAGACCTATCTTTATCTTAAATGACTGCATAAAGACAGTAATACAGCCTATAGTTATGCTGCAGAACCACCCAAAGACCTCACTCAAGTTCAGACTGATCCTTGCCATGGTTCAGTAGCGTTCTGAGGGCAGCACTGAATAGCCCTGCTGTCGAACACACCTTTCACAGGCCCACCTTTGTTTACTGTTTTTCTTGGTAGTCTGACATCTTTTCCTGGCTTCACTTAAGCATTTTTGTGAGGGCTAATCACTCTTAGATCCTGTCTTCCACTTTTGATGTGGAACAACATTGCCTGCTAACATCAGAGAGAAACCTGAGGAGGATCATTTGTGCGTGAAGACCCCTGTGAAAAAAGAGGCAGAGATCAGAGCCTCTGTGGGGAAACAGTGGTGCCTTTTATCATATTCTTCAACCTCTGAAATTAATTTATTTATAACCATAATAACACAGAACCAGGAATTTACAAGAACAAAAAGAAACATGGTTTTACCCACTCAATACCTCAAAAGTGAAGTAGGTACTTTGTCATTCACCAATAGCCAGCTTCACGGAGGTCACCAATGTCTGCTGGCCAGCGCAGGAAGGCCCTGGCACAGGTGGCACTCTCCATTTAAGCTGCACAGCTCATTTTTCTAGGCCTGAAGTTCACTCCAGAGTCCATCACAGAGGACTTTAAGAGGGATGCACTTCCTCCAGGTGACACTGCTACAGGGGGTTTGCACAGACATCGGCTTTTGCTTCAGCAAGCAAAGGCAGGAAAAACTGTCAAAGCAGAAATACAGTAAGGAGTAAATACAATTAATTTTCAGTTTTGGCAGAGCTTTGTTTGTCTATTTTTCATAAGTGTGAAAGAGGTAAGTTTACTGCTTTCTTTATCACCTAAAAGGACTGTTAAAAACTGCTTTAAAACTCCTTAGTCATAAAAATATTTGGTCCATGCATATTTTTTGGCCTTTTTCATTACCTGTTTTCTACAGAGACATTTTACAGCTATAATCAATCTGCTGTCCTATAGTCTATTCTGTATATAAAATTCCGCATACAAAAACACCTTACTAGGAGCTGGACTGTTGTATATGTTTTTTTACTAAAAACTAGATCTTTGAAAAATGTAGTCAAGATTTCCAGCTACTGCAAGTGGTGTCTCAAGCTCTGGCAGTTCATAAGTCTGCCTGTTCAAACCATGAAGCTGAGGGTGTGTCAGAAACCATCAGTCCTATTCAATAAACTGCGCTGATCTTTTCATCTTGACTTCCTGAATCATCCTAGCTCTGGACCTCAGCTGCCATATGGAATCCCACTTTGTAATACAATCTGAAACACACTTTCAGCTCATAAATGTGTTTGTCTTTAGAACTACAAAGGACACTTCCTGGATGTTTAGTAGGGTCTCTGTCTCTCTGTGTCTCTGTATCTCTGTCTCTCTGTCTCTCTCTCTATCTCTCAACATCAAGTCACTTGGCCTGATAATGTCTTCATAGGAGTTCAATTCTCACATGATAACTTTTGAATAATAATGAATATACTGCTTTAATAGAACATGGATCCTGAACCTTTATCAATTACCAGCTGGTTATCAATTCCTTTTAATCTCCTATTTTGTAAATGTTATTTTGCTCAATATGTTTTCATGCTACTTTTAAGGGAAATTTTAAAACCATTAAAGTGTTTTTAAGCTACTGCATCACACAGCAAGTTAAAAAAGAAGTAATTGGCAAGTAATTTCATTATCAACAAACGTATAAGGGTTTTGGTTTTTTCTTTTTTTTTTTCTTAGACGACACCTTTTTTTGCATCTTCCAGCAACATTGGCATGCTGTTTTTTATTAACTACAGCTGTTTGCATATTGGTGCTGTCAGAGCTGGATGGGAGACCACATCTGCGGTGCTTGCATGTCTCAGTGACTTTGTAGCTTGGACTTCGGTGAATAATTTGAAAATTGCATACACATAAGGCTGATTCACATTGTTCCTTCTTTAAAATACATTTCAGAATATTCAGCTCTGAAAAGCTCAATTTATTTTTTTCTAGTCTGTTGTAAACATGACAGGGCAAGAGAAATGAAGAAAGGAAAACCCTTTGCAGAATTACCTAGCCCGTACTGTACATATGACAAAGCAAGCTTTTAAAATTTCACCTTATAATAGTGGAGAGAGGTCAAGGGAGTGTGTTCCTGCAGTACCACAGTCCTGCTTTCCCCAAAGCTTGCTGGGGTTGAGGCAATACTACAGCACAACACGGGACTGAATGCTGATACCACCGGGTCACATGTATCCAGCTGGTCTTGGAACCTTCCTGTATGGTGGCAGCTTTCAGCTTTTGTCTAGTGTGAAAATAGACATAGAATAGAAAACAGCTACACTGTGGTCAGGTTGCAAAGAGTGTTGCAGGACTCAGAAGCTACAGAGAGAAACCCCTGAGCACCAGAAATGTTGTTTTATTCCAACCTCTCTGTCCCTGGCAAGGGATGATACTTGGGCTGAAGCCAAAGAGGCAGAGGTGTGTCCAGCAGCAATTTCTCTGGCTTTTGAGAAGCACCCATTTCCTTCCAAGGCACCTGCATCAAGTAGTACAGAAAAGTGCTTCTCCTCCTCTGAGATAATGCCGACATCTTGCTTTTGTCTATCTCTTCTAAGGGACTGGCTGGGTTGCTATGGAAAGCAAAAATGCTTCCTTTTGAGGTCTGTTGGTCTGAAGGATTTCCAGAAAAATCACAGGGGCTGTACTGTGGACAGTAGGGACCCCAAGTGTGCAAGGACCCAGGGACTAGAAGCAGGTGTTTGGGCTGGAGTGAGACATGCATTGTTCTGGAGGGGTCCTGCTGATCCCATCCTGCCCTGGTGTCTGAAGCTCCCCACAGCTCTGGGTGCCACAACACATCATGGAGGTGCTGGGCTTCTGCAGCGCAGATGTGGTGCTGCTATGCCTCGTACCCACAAAGCATGGAAGGACATCAAAAGAGCATATGCTTCAGCAATGGCCCTTTCCAGCAGCCAGCTGTCTGCCTGCTCAGAGCCATATGTGCACCCAGCGCCTCAGGCCCTTCTGGAAAAGAGCTTTATTTGGAGTGGGGCAGGCTGGGCACAAAGGTGAAGCCTGCTCTCCTGGCACACCATTCGTCTTGGCCTCACTGCCAGTGGGTCTGCACCCAGTGGGAGTCAGCATGGAGGAAGGGAGCTGAGGTGATGAGAGGTGAGGAGTGGCTTGCACATGAAGAGGGCTTATATGAAAGAATTTCCACCCTGGGGAGAAAAGCAGCACATAGGTGGTGTAACAGAGGCCTCTGAAATACCGAAAAATCTCTTAATTCATTGTGGGTCATAGCAGGAGTACTGAAAGGCACAAAGGAAGAACAAAAACCCCAGAGCAAAACCCCCTAGAGCCAGCTTAAAGTTAAACCCGGAAATGCATTGTCAGAGGATGTCAAGAAGCATAAACAGAGTGAAAAGGTATTAGGCAAAGGAAACATCAATGAAGCCCCACACAATCTTTATCTCAGGAGGTCTGGGTTACTAAGGACAGGTACTCCATTGTTTATACTTCTATTCAGAAACAAAGCAGGGGACTAAGCAGAACTGTGGACTGATTCAGAACAGCTCTTTTGCTGAATAATTGTGAGATTGTTCAAGATTTTTTATGAATTATTTTAAATTTCCAAATATATATTTGTTTTTTAATTTTTTTTGTCAAAAGTGTATGACGGAACTAATTTAGTACCACGAATAAAAAAAGCCCCAATCATATGTTTGAAAACACTGTGAAGCTAATGAGGAAGAAGGCAACAAATCACAATTTTTTGTTCCTGATGAACAAGTTATACTGCTTAAATGTAGTTAAGATACCAAACCACAAACTGTCATAGAATAGGAAATAATAATTTTTAATCATTTTTTCTAAACTGTGGCTTTGAAACTCCAAAACCTGGAAAGAAGAGAAGTAGATGCAAGGGTGTGCTGGTCAGTTGGTTTCAAGTGATCCAGTTTCCAAGAGTCTGTCACCCTGACAGAATGGAAAGCATCCTGGAGATGTTTGTGAGACATGGGGTTTTGGAGAGGGGTAAAAGATCTGCAGTTGTGTTAAACTGAAAACTCTTCACACTCAGTCAATACAGCTTTTAAGCAATTCTTGTTAGCTGAAACTAAAACAATTAGAGTTTATATAAGGTATTTTTATGCTCAGTTTTTGCTTCCATTAATTTTATTCTTTTATGCTTTTTAATAAATTGTTGCAAAGGAATCAGAAGTCACACAGAAGGTCTATGATTTCTGCATTTCTTTTCTGTGCTCCTGGTCATAGCATCTCCACTGGCTGGGCTAATCACTGGAGGAAAAGGTTCATCATCTTGAGTCCAGCTCTGGCTGAGTCCTACTTTACCAAAATTTGGTCTGGAGCAAGCTGAACACCAGCTACCATTTTCACTCTGTGTCCTCTAGGCAGTCCCAAGAGGTCTATTGAGGTAACTTCCCAATATGGATGGCTGAGACCAACTCCCTGCTCTTCAAAGCAGTAACTAAAACTTAACCATGTGACCAAGATGGTTGTGCAGGTGCTCATGAGCTCTGACAGGCGTGGAGCTGGGACACTCCCTGGGGAGCCGGTTTCAGTAAAGAACCTTTTTGAAATGCCCAGTGTGAACTTCTCCTAAGCAGCTTCATTCCATCTCCTCATTCCCTGTCAGCAGCCACAGAGGGAGGGGATCAGCACCAACCCCTCTGCTTTCTCCCTTGAGGAAGTTGTAGGGTGCCCTGAGGTCACCCCTCAGCCTTCTCCAAGCTGAGCAAACCAAGTGACCTCAGCTGCTCATCCCAAGTCTTGCACTTGAGACCTTGTGCCAGACAGCCTCGCCCAGACACAGTCTAACAGACTGATGTCCTTCTGATATGGAGGCACCCAAAACCACACACAGGACCTGAGGCAAGGCCGCATCACTGCATTGCGAGTGGGACAAACACATCACACAGCAATGCTGTGTCTGGTGCTCCCCTGCACACAGCTGTCCTTCTTTGCTGCCACGGCACATTAATGACCCGTATTCAACTTGCCATCAACTCAAACCACCAGATCTCCTTCTCCAGAGCCTGCTCTCTTCCCTCAAGTTGTATGCATAACCAGGTACCCCACCCTATGTGGAGAATCCACTACTGCCTTAGTTAAATTTCATATGGCAGGTGCTCACTCTGCCAACTCCTCCACAAAGATCCTTTCCTCCTAGGAAAGCATACCCCATATGTTGCCAGTAGGCTTGGTATCATGTAGACTAATTCATGATAAAAAAGAACAACTGCCAGTGACATCAGCCTTGGAGTGCAGTATGAATCCTTCTGGGTCTTCATGTTTCTTCCTCGATCTTTCCCTGGAAATGGAAAGAAAAGAACATTTCTTGTGTTCAAGATTCCCTAATGAATCCTCCCAAGGCCCTAAAATCTCTCTCAGTTGTTCTTGGGCTACTTATTGCAACTTCACCACTGCCTAAATTTAAAAAAATCAGTAATGGATAATAATCCAAAGTCCATAACATGGTAGGAAGCTTTCTCTTCACATCTTTAAACCAAGTGTAGGGAAGCAGTAGATTTCCCTGGGAAATGAGTCGGGCCCAGCTCCCTTCTCTGCAAATACAAGACTAATTAATTTAAAATAAGCTCATGAATAGAAAGAAAATTCTGAACTTCAGAAGACACTGTCATAGACACAGACTTTTCCAGAGAGTTTCAACAAAATAAATAATGGTTGGTTTAGCCTCTCCTCCAGAGGGCTAGCTTTTGTCCACTGTTACTGTGAACATTGTTTTTAACAGAGAAATACAAGTCAATCCAGAGACATAAAACTTTGCCTCCTATTCCCAGCCTCAGCTTTGATTGCATTAAAGTACCAGAGGAGAAAAAACAGCAGGAATGCCAACTGAATGATTCAGATTGGCAAAGCACTGCTGTGGGTACACCTGAGAATGCCTCTCCATGCAGATATGGATTCATGATCAGATGCTCTAGATCAACCTGAAAAAAAATTAGCTATTTTGTTGGGTTTCTTTCACTTTTCCACAGAAATCCATGCCTCTTATACCATGATAACAATGGGAACACACCAATGAGGCAACTCGTCCCTTGCTTTTCTGTACCTACTATTCATCTGGGGTTTACATAGGCATGGTTGCCATGGAAGCAAAGTGAGATATTTTCACTTTTGAAATGTATTCAATATTCTTTTTCTGTGCTCTTTTTCTCTAATCACCAATGGTGATTATTTAGAGGTCCCATCTCTCCCTCTGCTTCTTTATATGAGATTGCCCTGCCCTCATTGGGTACTTTCCCACAGCACCCTGCACTGATAATGTCCATTCTTACATTAAGGTGTCAAAAATAAACAGCAATGACAATGTTGTTATTTTCAGGGGGAGAGTGCTGATGCAGGAATTTTTCTGAAACTCTGTGTTCTTGGTCTAAACATAGGAGTTTCGTTCTTCCCAGCAGCTGCCGACTTTGAGTTGCTGGTTATTTGGAAGGTCAGTAAAAGATTTTTTTACTCTTTCTCCAAAATGTTTGAGAAGTCTTGGCAAGTACCACAACATCTGCAGAAGACCACCTTAGTCAAAAAGAGATAGCTGAATAGCAGCACTACTGCAGCTGAGATCAGCTGAAGGCCTCAGACTGGGTGAGATGGGTTTTCAGGTCTTTCCTCTACTGTTCTGGTTAAGTTTTATGCAGCTCAAAATCAGAAAAATAATTATAAATAGTCCAAATAATAATTTTGGACTATAAATAGTAAAAAAATATAAATAGTCAGAACTTCAGACCACTGAAATTATCAAAGTCTCAAAGAAACCAGAAAAGCAGCAACAGAGATTGGTGGTGAAAGAATGGGGAGGGAAGATGACTTAAGTGCTGAGACTATTTTTTTTCTAGTGGGTGAACAGCTCTACAGCTCTGCTACATTTTAGCTGTTTTGTGGATATAGGTGTCAGCATTTTACTTCTTCTTAAATTTAGAAGAAATCAAGTTTTAAATTTAGAAGAAATCAAGTTTTTGGGGTTTTTTTTGGTGTTTTATTGACATCTCTCTTAACAACTACAAAGCATCTCTTTGTGCTGCATATTCTTATTATTTTTTTCCAAAGGTCTTATGCACTCCATTCACCCCAGAGTTCCCATAAAATGCCTCATCGTATATTTCACAATAACCAGGTGGTAATCAGTGTCATGATTGTGTCTTTTGATAACGAACAGAATTCTTCCCATATGCACACACTATTAGCTTGAGCAGCAATATAATTATCATCTAACTTGTTGAGTCAAAGAACTGGTCTTTCAGGAATCCTCTACTGCTACTGCCAAGCCTACTTTTCCCACAGCCAAGTGTTTCTTAGGGAAATTCCAGGTCAATCTCAACACGGGTAGGTAGCAGAGGACAGCCCTATGCCAGGAACAACTGCTGGTATAGCTGCTTTATAGATTTCCCACTGCACATCTTCTATACCTTTTGTGAGCAGCATTTTGTAAACTGCTCATGACAAACATATGAAATTAAAAAAGGTGATAATGACTAAGTACTGTGTTAAAGGCTCAAGTGGAGACATTTTAGACTGTAAATAACACAGGATTACTGTCTCCAACTGCTCTATAAAAGATTACTGCACAGCGGTCCTAATACACCATTCTCCAGATCCATCAGAAAGTTCACAGCAAGTGCAATACCTAAACTGCAGGAAAAGAGATTTAGGTTGAGAGTGGTGCTTTTCTTTTCTCTACCTGTAAAGAGAGAGATGCAGTGTACTGCATTGACTAGGTCATAGGGTCCCATCTTCAAGAATTTTCCAAAAACAGGTTAGACAAGCATCTGTCAAATAAAGTCTATGTGATTGCTTCTGCCTGTTGGGCTAGGATGAGAGACTAAATTACCTCCTGAGACCATTCCAGTCCCTCATTGTCTCTGTTTGTACAGTTGTGCCATTTAAAGAACTGATTCACCCTGGAGCAAAACAGGATTCAGCAATCTTAAGAAGTTTAACAAGGACAAGTGCCAGATTCTAAATGTGGGATGGGGCAACCCTGGATGTACAGACAGGCTGGGGAATGAGAGGATGGAGAGCAGCACCATGGAAAGGGAGCTGGATATCACAGTCACCAGGAAGCTGAACATGAGCCAGCAGTGCCCTGGTAGACAGGAGAGCCAAGCGTGTCCTGGGGGCATCAGGCACAGCATCGCCAGCTGGGCAAGGGAGGAGATTGTCCTGCTCTGCTCTGGGCTGCACCGGAGCAGCCTCACCTTTATCAGGGGACAGCTTTGGCCAATAAAACAAAGATGTAGAGCTACTGGAGAGTGTCCAAAGCAGAGCAATGAAAATGTTGAAGGGTCGGGAGGGGAAGCTGTATAAGGAGAGATGGAGGTTGCTTGGTCTTTTCAGCCTGGAGAAGAAGAGAGTGAGGGGAGACCTCATTGTGGTCTTCAACATCCTCACAAGGGGAGGATGAGGGGCAGGTCCTGATCTCTTCATTCTCATGATCAGTCACAGGACTTGAGGAAAAGGAATGAAGCTGAGTCAGGTGAGGTTTAGGTTGGATATCAAGAAAACGTTTTTCACCCAGAGGATGGCTGGGCACTGGAAGAGGCTCCCCAGGGAAGTGTCACAGCACCAGCCTGACAGAATTCAAGAAGCGTTGGACAACACTCTTAGGCCCATGGTGTGATATTGACAGTATTCTATGATTCTATTAAAAGTATCTCAATATGTGATGAAATTGCATCCATTTTGGCACAGAAGTCTGTTCTGATCTTATTAGATAATTTCAAGTGCTGCAAAAGTGGAAGAAATCTTACTCATATGAAGAAAGAGGAAACTGTGAGAATAATTATTCTGTATTTAGTCAGCTTGTGAATTTAATTACCTATTCACCTTCCTTCATGTATATTTAAAGGGAAA
Source organism: Anthoscopus minutus (assembly GCA_013399455.1). Classification (NCBI taxonomy): domain Eukaryota; kingdom Metazoa; phylum Chordata; class Aves; order Passeriformes; family Paridae; genus Anthoscopus; species Anthoscopus minutus. The sequence continues at coordinate 64,088 of VWYI01008163.1, read as the reverse complement.
AAGGAACACTGGCAGTTTGCAAGAATGCCCGAGACATTCTGCCCAAACAGTGTTCTCAGCATCTCTATAAAACCATGTTACTTCTCCATCAGTCTTCCTTACACTCACCTCCTGGTCTCTCTTCCAGTTTGTGCTGGTTTGCAGGAATGGGAAGAAAGCTCACCCCAGGGAAAGCTTGTCCTGCTCTTGTCAGGCTGTCTCTGGCTGCTCTGCTTTACATCTTTTGGCTAGCTTGGTGAGAAAACAGCTGAGGGTCTGTGTAATGGGGTAGGTCCAGGTTAGCTTAATCATAGATTCATAGAATGGCTTGGGTTGGAAGGGACCATAAAGATCATCCAATTCCAATGCATCTCACATAGGCAAGGACACCTGCTAGAACAGGTTGCTCAGAGGGCTGTCAAGACTGACCTTGTAGAGATGTGGCATCCATGACTTTTCTTTGGGCAACCTGTTCTAAAAAAAGAAAATTCTTTCTAACATCAAATCTAACAATGTTTGAACCTATTCCCTCTTGTCCTGTCACTACATACTCTTGTAAAAAGTTCCTCTTCATCTTTCTTGTAGGCTCCCTTCAGGTACTGGAAGGCCAAAATTTCATCACTCTTAATTGTGAATAACCCTAAGCTTTCTGTTTGCCAGGCTATACAATCCCATTATCCCAGTTTTTCCTCATAGGAGAGGTGCTCCATCCCTCTGACCATCTTTGTGGCCTCCTCTGCACTCCCTCCAGCAGGTCCATGTCCTTTGTGTGCAGGGCCCCCAGAGCTGATGCAGTGCTGCAGGTGGGGTCTCAGCAGAGCAGAGCAGAGGGGCAGAATCCCCTCCCTGGCCCTGCTGCCCACGCTGCTCTGGATGCAGCCCAGGACACGTTTGGCTCTCTGGGCTGTCAGTGCCCATGGCTGGGTCATGTCCAGCCTCTCACCCACCAGCACCCCCAAGTCCCTCTGGCCAGGGCTGCTCTTGATCTGTTCATCTTCCATCCTGAACTGATACTGGGGTTGCTCTGCTGCAAATGTAGCACCTTGCACTTGGCCTTGTTAAACCTCATGATATTGCCATGTCTTGAGCTTGCCCAGATCCCCCTGGATGGCATCCAGTTGTTCAAGGATGTCAACTAGACCACTCAGCTTGGTGTCACCCAAAAACTTGCTGAGGGCGCACTTAATCCCTTTGTCTATGTCATCAACATAAACATTAAAAAACAGTGATCTTGATATGGATCCCTAAGGAACCAGTTGATTATAGCCATCAGGTCTCTGAGACATAGACCATTACCCTCTGGATGCAACCATCCAACCAATCTTTTATCCATCTAATTCATCTCTCTCCAGTTTAGTAAGAAGGATGTTGGGTGGAAAGATTTGCACAATTCCAAATAAATGACATCTATAACCTTTCCCTTATCCAGTGATGTAGTCATTCCATCATAGAAGACCACTAGGTTGGTGTAAGGAGGTATGAGGATTCAGTACATTTGTTACAATCAAATCTATATATTGACTGCTGTTAAGCAGAGTCTATTGGTTGGCATGGTAACAGCTAATGATGTTTAGACAATATATGTTCTTTTTTTTCTCAGTTACAACATCTCAGACCTTCAAACGAGATCTTGGGGGAGTGGTGGGTGATGATAGGGAGAAAATCAAGGGAAGTGAAACATTAATATATAGCAATTTCTTTGAAGATTGTAGCTGTAGCTTGTCTGTCCATCTCCTGTTTATTTATTAGACTGGATAAATTCATTGCTACCTGTTTCATTACCTGCATTGCAGCAAAATTCTACCTGCTCCCTGGTATGAGCCTGAATCCTCTCCAGAACCACACATCAGTGAAACAGAGCTTCTATTTTTTCCTGCTAAGCCTCTGTAGCTGGAAATCTTACAGGTATACTTTGCTTGCTCTGGCTACTTAATTAGCAGCTTCAGGCTACAATCCACTTCATTTTCCATGTTTGAACTTAATACACCAAGATGCCAAGTATGAGACAAGGCACATAATAAAAATAACATGGTACTTTCCTGTGTTTTGAATTGGCTAGTCTTACTAGGATCAGTCCACCTCAGTTCATTAGAAATCAGTTCCTCTAAGAAAGAAGCTGTATGTGAAATAACCTAACCCATCTGGAGACAGTCACATGAAAAAAAAGAACCAGAAAAGAAACAATGTTATCCTTCTTTAAGTCAGCATCTTTTTAACACAGACAGACAATATCCCAAAACATATAATGCCTGTTATAATTCTTGTAATTCCTCCTGGTATTACAAGAGGAAATGAATTTATTTCCTGGTATCTAAAGTCTCTCCTGCTATCAGACAGGCTCAAGTTATCTTTGGGCAGGGGCATATATACAATAGAAACTTTTTCAGAAATCCCTGTTAGCATGAAGTTAGTATTATGGTTTATCTCTTGCAGTCTTTTCAGAGGCACAAGGACAAATCAGTATATTTAATGGAATCCCAGTGCTTTCCTAAAAAATACCATATTAGTCCTGAGCAATGACTATGCTATAGCGCAACAGGTCTCTTATTTGGTCATTTCATATTTGAAGTACAAAAGTTTGCAAGGATTTAAATTGAAATATTTCAATACGACTTTTCTTTTTTCTGGAGCTTATTTATCCATCATACAGCTAAAATTTGTTGTGAGAACTGTGTTTAATGAATATTCCAGATAAAAATTACAAAAGCCCCAAACAAACAAACATGGAGTTAAGTAACATGCAGTTAAGTAACACCTTAAAAAGAGACAAACATTTAGTCTAGCATGAGATGAACTTATCAAGAATTAACATGTCTTTACCTTTGCCACCTTGATTGTTCCCCTTCCTACTGCTATATGAAGTTTGGACTACTCTTTGCCTAGAGCCTGAGTTTGGGTGAGGGGTAAGACCTTCTTCCTTTTCTCTGGAAAAATACATGATGCTTCTGCCTGCCAAGCCACAGGATCTGAGCTCCATCTGTGGCATGAATACAGGGTAACTCTAAACAAAATGTGTACATATGTCAACTCAACATGCTGGTAAAGGAAAGCCAGAAACCCACAATCAGGCAAATAGAAACCTTTTGCATTGTAGAGACACTAACTGAAATACTAATTTTTACAGTATGCAACATTAACCTAAAGGCTTTGCCTAAAACTCCAAGTGTTTAGGTTACCTGGTGGTTTGAAATGTCATTTTAAAAACACTGGTCTCTCAGACTCCTGCTGGCACTGATATGCCAAGAGCATGAGTTTAACATATGTTGAAGTACATAAAATCACTGTAGCAGAACAGCAAATATATGAGCAATGGTGACGCTGAGAAGCATCATGTGTCAGCCAGACCAGATATAAGTGTTAAGGAAAATAAAGGAGGGGCAATGGGATAAGAGAAGGAGGCAAAAGAAAAAGGTGTATTGGAAAGGAAAGAATATGTGAAAAGGTGATGTCTGTAAATGTTATTTGTTAGCTACAATAAGAATTATACTGGCAGAACTTTTCTGACTAAATGCATATTGTAAGATTTTGATCAAATTGCACCCAGGAGTGACAGGTTTGCAGATGATTTCAAAGCTCTTACAGAAAGTAATACACACAGTTTCTGTCATTCTCTTGCGAAAGGCAGCTTCACATAGGATAGGTCCTGCAATAAATTGAATTTCTTTCCCCTCCTACTGGAAGTTCTAGTAAAAATTAGCACTCTAAATGTAAATTCATCTTCTAAAGCAATATCAGTATTCACAACTGGGAATTAAAAAGTGAATTAAAGCTGAGTGCATTCCATATGTCAGCTGGTAAATAAAGAAAAACAGCTGTTGGTGGCAGCCAACTGTGAAGATCATGCGGACAATGTTATGTTCAGAACACAAAGCAAACAAGTTGCATGCTGGCATAGATTCTGTTGCAGAAAAAGTGCCCAGTGCCTTGTAAAACATCACAAATGGAGCCAAACTATATAGATTAGAAGTGATACAGACGAAATATATCGTAGCTGTGACTACACAACTAATGCAGCTAGCCTGGGCCTGGTCTTGCTGGGGCCTAATGAGATAAGCACTGTCACTGTAGGGTTTTAACCTGGTTCCTGTTAACATGGGGAAAACTACACCCAGAACTGATGAAACCACCCTGATATATGCATGTCTTAGCAAAAGCACTAATTCATGAGGATACTTTGATACATTCTTTGTTTAATTTCATAACACTTTGTACCAGAACTAAGATCTGTAGTTCAGAGTGAAAACATGAATTCACAACAGGGAGAGGCAATAATCCGTTCTCCATGATGAGTATATAGACTGAGAACCAAAGACTTGGAAACCTGTTTCCAAATTATGCTCTGTCCTGCTCTTCTACGTGGGCCATTTCCATCCCCCAGTTACATGAAAAGAGAGCTGACTCCTTCCACAGTTAGACTGAGCTCATTACAAGGTTCTCAGGAGTACCAGGGATGTCCTGCAAGATCAGATCTTCTATGACCTGTGTGGGAAGAGTGAAATTCCATGTGACCAGATCTCCAATACATTGACAGTGTGCAGGAGAAATGGCTCACTTGACAAGTATAACCTGTCATGAGTGACAGAAGCATATACCTTGAGCCACAGCTCCTTTTAACACAGAAATGTCTCCTCCATTTATAAGGTATCCTGCTATGAACCTCAAAGTGTGTAAGCCCTGAGTGCTCTCATGGGAAGCTGCAAGCCTAGCATGGCGTGCAGAAGGCTTGATGGCCCTTCCAAGGACACCAATTGTTTGCAATGCTTAATCACAAACACAGGGCAGCACCTCACTGCGCCCTTAGTTACTAGTGATGAACACTTCTCACTGGAATTTCTTTTGCCACTCCCCCAGAATGTGGGACTCCTTGCTAATTTTTTCCTAAAGACTGAATGTTTTTGAGCCATTGTTTATTTCTCTCCTCTCCCATTTCCAGAATACAGCTTCTATCCTCCTTAAAGGCCATTTGCTAGGATTGTCCTTTTATTTTCTATTTCTAATGCAGCTATCCTGCCAGACAGCAATATGGATGCTTGTGCAAAAGATGAGATATTCTTCTTCATCTGTACGAGATGCATTACATACAGACACCTCCTTCAAAAACAGTTTCTGCACTTCACAAGCTCCTCCCACCTGGGACATTTTCACTCCTTAGAAAGTTGCTCCCCTCTTTGAACACCAGAGATTTTTACTGCTTTAGTCCTCTCAGAGTGTCATGTGGCCTTCATAACTGCCTCATCTGACATTTTCCATCACTTCTACTGAACATTTCTCTGTGGAAGGAGTCCAGGCCTGCTTCACACACATACTAATGCCGGTGCAGAAAAGCTAATGGTGGGATTGGGCTCACCTTCACTCACCTAACCCCAAAATCGGGGATCTAATCAGAACTAGTCATCTAGGCTCTCTCTCCAGTCAATGAGGAAAGACAGGTACCTCCACAGCATGATTCACTCCTCTTTTCTTGGACAGCTATCCTAAAAGAGGTTAAATTGTCCTCCAGAGACGCCTGTCTATCTTCCTGAATGATAGAGGAGATATAAATAACTGGTTTACCTGAGATACCTATCTGCAGGATGACTTCAGCTAAGTGCTGGGCTGCTGCTCCAAGTGATGCACCCAAGTTCAAGAGGGGTGTCTAAGGCAGAGTCAAGAGTCAGAGTCTTTTTCCCTCCTCCAGGGCGTCTGCCCAATTAAAGAATCCTTCTCAACTGAGCCATTCTTTAAACCAGGAAATTGTCAAAAAGTACTCCCTGTGCCTGTGATATCACACCTCTGACCACCTTTGTTGCATTCAAATCATTCTGAAATCCATAAACTACTATGAAAACACAGATGTAATTTTTTACTCTTTTTGTTCTTTCTTTGAAAGAGAAACAAACACAACAAAAAAACACAATCGGAAAAATTCAGGAAGAAAATGCTCAAGGCTATAGCATGGTTTCTATCTAATTTGAATTCAAATAAGTTTTTCATTATTTCTAAATTTAATTATAGCCTTCAAGTGTATAGAATTGCATGTGAAAATAGTAAACAGGTCTTAAGTATACCATAGAACACCAGGCAGATCACAAACACTGCTAATTTGCAGAGATGCTGTTTTCTCAATTAACGTTACACTGTACCTTCTTTTGTGTGCTCAGACAGGTTAAGCAGATGGAAAAACGTCTTTTACATACCTTAAAAATGTATATAAATATGTCCTTATCTGAGATCTAGCAAGCAGATTTGACCTTCAGAGGGAATGCTAGGACTCTTTCTCAGTTTTAAAACGCCCTGGAGAAAGTAACCGGAACCAATAATTTTCCAGAAGTACTGTTTAACTAACCAAAATTGTTCTTATATCACATATATAATTTCCCAGTAAATGCTATTGGAATTTTCAAAACTCATTGTATTTCTGCATTAAAATAGAGTGCATGTGTCTCAGAGGACTTTTTATAACATACCCTCTTGGTCCTATTGAACCCTTTTGGCTCATAACACCATTACGTTCTCAAGGATCTTACTCTTAACAGTAAGGGTGCAGGACATGAACCAAATACAGTGGCTGTTTCTCCTCCTTTATTCTGTGCTTTCACAGAAGCCTATCATATTATTTTTCAGAGAGCATAAATATAAGAGTGGGGGTTGTAATGAATCACAATAGGTTTGTTCTTTACAAATCCTGAAACTAATTTCATGCAACAAATGAAAGGTAGCTGCTTCCCACTGGGTAGAGTAGCAAAAATGTCAGAACCTCTTAAAAAATAGGTTTATAATTATAACAGACACATCATTTTTGAAGTACTAGGTAACTTAATTCATCATGTCATTGTAATAACTCTCACAACAGCATGACAATATTAATGTGTAGTGGTGGAGGTAAAGGGGAAGTTCACATCTATCCAAAGTTTGTTTGCTTGCTGGTTAAACAACACACAGACCTGCAATGCTCTGAGATATACCTAGTATTTAACTTGCAGCCAGAAAATAAAAAATGTACAACTGTTTCTTCTTTTAGGTCTTGGGGGGCTTTTTAGTAAAAAGAAGTTCAAATTCTTAAAATGGGTTACCCTAGAGTGAAATTTTAATGATGGACTGTGAATTAATTCAAACTCCAATTCTGGGTCATCCAAAACTAAGAATATTTGAGGGTTTTGTTCTACTTCTGAGTTGCTGTTGAATTCTTTTTTATTATCACAGATCTTTAATTATCGTTTGTGTAAGTTTGTGTTCGACACACACCATCTCCAGTGACAGCTTATCCATTGGTGCTCAGACCTCAGAATCCCTCTCACAATTCACGCACAGATGTGTACCGTTCTGGTCCTGCAGATTAGAACATGTGTTCATGCTCAGAGGAGGACAGAAGAATTTTTTTTTTTCATGCAGGGACGTATTCGCACAATGCACTTTTTATCCAATGGTAAGTTAGAAGTATAATACTAGATTGGGTTAAATGTGAAAGGTTTTGGTAGTTTGGAGGGCTAGAGGAGTTGCATATGCAAGAATATGCCAGAAGCTTCCCCCATGTGCAACAGAGAAAACCCCAGCAAGCTCTGAGATGGCCTTGTTCTGCCCAAGGCTGAGCCCATCAGCAATGGTGGCAGTGTCTCTGGGATAATGTATTCAAGGAGTAGAAACCATGCAACTGTAGATGAAGAGAGGATTGAGAACAAGTGAGAGGAACAACTCTGCAATCATTAAGACTAGTGAAGAAGGGGCAGGAGGTGCTCCAGGTAGTTTAGCTGAGGTACCCCTGAGGTGGTGAAGACCATGGTGAGTCAGGCTGTGCCCCTGAAGCCCATGATGCAGCAGAGATCCACCTGCAGTCTGTGGAGGATCCCACAACAGAAGAGGTAGACACCCGAAGGAAGCTGACATCCCATGGGAAACCATCGGTGGAGCAGGTTTGCTGGCAGGACTTCTGACTCCTTGGAGACCCATGCTGGAGTAGTTCATGAAGAACAATAGCATGTGGGAAGGACTTATGATGGAGAAGTTTGTGAAATACTGTCTTCCATGGGAAAGATCCCACATTGGAGCAGGGGAAGAGCTGGAGGAGGAAGGAGCAGCAAAGACAATGTATCATGAACTGACCACAGACACCATTACACTCCCCCTACACCCCTCAGAGGGAGAAGGTGGATAAAATTGGGAATGAAATTTAGTCCAGGAAGGAGGGAATAATGGGAGGGAGTTATTTTAGGATTTGGATTTTATTTTTCATTAGCTTACTCTGACTTTGATAGGTAATTAATTAAATGAATTTCCTTGAGTTGGGTGTCTTTTACCCATGACAGCAATTGATGACTAATCCCTCCTTATCCTCATCTCAACCCACAAGCTTTTCATTATATTTTCTCTCAATTGTCCAGCTGAGGAAGGGAGTGAAAGAGCAGCTTTGGTGGACACCTGGCATCCAGACAGGGTCAACGCAACAAATATAATCATTGCAAATTTATATTGGTATAATGGAAAATTTAGGAAGTATTCTGTGTTATCACTGAAAGTGGAATGACCTGCCTAAAAAAATGCAGAAAGGAGGCAAGGTAGAGCTGCCCATCCTTTCTGGCACAGAGTTCCCTTTGGAGTTACTCCTTGTGCACAGAGCAAGTTGTTGCTTACTGGGGACTTGGCTTTTGTGCTCTCTGAGTCAGACCCTGACCCAGACAGCACCAGCCCTGCTAGGTCCCATCCCATCTCAGCAGGGCTATCTACCAGCTTCCAAAATGAGGTGCTATGAGTCCACTCTCACCACCTGAGGCTTAGAGAGACCCTAAAAATCACCTCATGAAAAAACAGAAAACAAAAAATGCATGCGTGCGTCTTGCTCATGAATGTGCATGAAGTGCCATTAACAGACTGGTGGCCTGACTGAGTGTTCATAGTCTCACACTGTCTGTTGCAACATTTTCCCTTTTGTGTGCTCTGGATTTTGGTTTCATCTTTGGAAAAACATCTCCAATCTAGAGCCAATGTACTCCATCCTCCATTAGTAAAGTTCATGATAACTTGGCTTTGTTCCCAGTTGGAAAGTGTCCTCTGCACTAGCAAGCCACTGGCCAAATTTCTCCCTGGGCAGCCTGAAAACTGCCAGACAGAAATGAGATCTGTAAAACCAAGCTGACAGCACGAGGTCTATACAGACTTTTCCAGGACTTTTGCCAGGCCCTAGAGGCCTAGTTTTAGAAAGACAAATTGAAACCATAACTAGCTAGCTAAGCTATCCTCAAACCCTTTTACACTGACAAAACCCTGCCCTTGCCTAGCCCCTGGTACTGGTACATTGCCAATGGCTCTAAAGAGGCATAGCAGGAGTCAGGAAAATGTCAATAGAAGGAAATCTGAGACACACTCCAGTCTCTTCTCCTGTGTGAGGCAGTCCAGAGAAATGGGGCAGTTCTGCAATTTCCCTTTGTGTGTCCTGCAAGTTTTCTGCTGGGCACTGAAAAGGAGGAAAGCAAGCCCCCCAGTGCTTAAGTTCACATCTGAGAAAAGCTAACCCAGAACTCACTCTCTCTGGATGTGATCCAGCAGCCTTTTCTTTCCCTTAGGACACCATCCTCTTAGCAGCACCCACCACTGCTCCCACTCCCATGGGCTATCTGGGGGTCCAGTTTATCCAGGGGCTGATTTGAAAAAGCCAGGACTTTTAAAGGAGAGGTTATTACCAAAAGCTGTCTTTCTTTGCATAAAAATTCATGTCGGATGCAAGCGTACATCAAGTTTTAGGCAGACATCTTAAATACCACTAGAAGGTGACAAAATACTAGGGCTTAAGTGAATAATATGTCCTTTCAGGAGTAAGGAAGACATTGCAATTACTTGATGTTTAATAGAGTTCTCTTTTGTTTTCTTTTGAATCAATGTATGCATAGGAATTACCAGGGCAAGAAAGCGGGGACTTTTTTGGGTGGAGGCAGTCTTGTATAGTTAATGTTCTTTTTTTCTCATAAAGGTATTGTGGAATAAAAGACAAGTACAAGTACACTGTGTGCCCAAGTATTAATGGATATCAAAAATAAAAGCACATAAGGTCCAGTGTTTGCAAAAGCAAACCATGCTTATGAGATATACAAATGACAACAGAGTCCAGTTCTCTGAAGACTTAATGCATTTATTTATAGCTGACTGATTCGGGACTAACATTTTGGAACAAGTTCACATATTCTTGCTTCTCTGCCACAGCTTGTAGTTGTCTTATCTTTTTTTTTTTCCAGCAACCAAAGGAAAGAGAATCTTTTTTAACCACAGCACTTGTCTCCTTTCCAAGTCATAAAAAAGTAAATAAACTTTTACTAAGCACAATGCTCAAATTGAGGGGAGGATCTTTTCCGTCCAGCAGTCTTTCATCTTGGAAAACTAAACAATAATATTGACTCTTACACAGAACTCCAGTGCACTGTAGAAATCTTTCAGCAGAATGGGAGAAAGGGAACAGGAGAGCAGTCACGACATCCTAAGAGAGAGAACAAAACTTTGATTCTTCTGTGTTCAGTGCTGTCACACAGCTTGGAACAGAAAGGCTTGGAAGTAGGGGAATAAAGTAATACATAAACCCTGAACAACTTCCTTACCTAACCACAGTTCCCTCAGTCCATGGTTTTATATTCTTCAGTTCATGCCTTATTCTGTGGTGTATAACACATATTAGTGCTTTTTCTGCAATTAGGAAACAGTTCTCAATGTTTATTTTTGTGCCAGTCTATGATATTTGGACACATGTTGCCCCATATCTTGAAAAATCCATGGCATGGAATTAATAATGGCTTTTAATGTGCTTGTCTCTACTTTACCAAGTTTGGTGGAGAACCTCGTATAAGTCTTTTCCTATATGTCTAGGTTTGTGTTTTGGAGAGATTACCCTATTTTTGACAATCTTTGCAGCATATCAGATCAGGCTGTTTCTCAAGAGTACACTTTGTGCTATGTATAAAACAACATTAGTGACAGGGTGTGCTTTTTTCAGTTGGAAATGACATTTGATACATTAGCCAAACAGGGACCACAGCCAGATCATAATTGGATATGTATTTTCAACATCCTCAGCCCTTCAACCAATTGGCTGGGATTCCAAGAGGTTTATTAGTAGAAATACAGTTTTATCTTTTTTCCTAAACTGACTAAAGTGAGACCATGACAGAAGGAGCCAAAATGAGGGAA